>JACJUM010003317.1:4886643-4911888 GCA_020976665.1 Heortia vitessoides | reverse complement strand
CATGGTATGAAATTTTGTAATAGGAGATGGCATATTGAGTCGGTTAAAAGCAACAATCAGATTTAATCGTAGTACAGTGACGTCATCATTAGCAATTATTTGGAGATTTAAGTGTAGAATAAAAATAGTATCTATTAATTATATCTGTAGGGGTTTTTTTTGGATATCAGTATTAGGTTTGCTGTAGAGGATATAAATGCATTTTTGAAAATGAAATATAAGATATTCTTGATAAAATTTACATATTCTTCTTACATTTCAATGAGAGGATATGAACATTGAAACTCTTAGATACATAAGTACAAAATGGTAAAACCACCTCTGTTTATAATTGCAAGCTTCTAACAATTACAGATTCAGTCAGTCAGCCAGTCAGCTTCTCATTTTATATATGTAGAAATTCATTTTTGTGTATGTTTTATTTTCAGTTTTATATTAACTTAGGTCTTTAATCTATAAACTATAGCTAGTTTATAGATCAAAGACCTAATCTAATATGTATCTAGCGTTAAAGTGTAAACTAGCTAGTTACCCAAAAATTAGGTAATTCAATTATTGAGATAAAATTTTTGTTGTTAAAGTCACACACACAATTAGAAAATTATTATCTAATTTCATGCAGTAATTATAGAGTTGTGCACATACATGCATTTTGGCGATTAATTTTGAATAACACAGATATATTTTAATACTGTACACTATTATAATATTATTTCACAGCATTCAAGTTCTGACACCAATTTGACAAGATTTACATAAATGCAAAATTTTATTTCGACATTCATTTTAAACGTGCTATGTTTTTGCTCCTCATGAACTTACAATATAATTACGCACTACACTATTCATTTATGTCAAACGAAACTCTACTGTTTGTTAAATTTTAAGCATTTATTTTAGGAGTTGTTTGGTTTTGGTACATATTTTAAATTAAAATATGTACCAAAACAAGAATTTGCTAATTTGTTGTCCAGTTCGTGATTATGGACGATTTTAATACTGAGTTGTTTTAGTGTAATTTATCGTTATTTAGCATTTTTGGGGAGATACGAATAAATGTCTTATTTAGTGACATTATCTTTATTGGGGTGAAAAGATCTCGGCACGTGTTAGGAATATGCGTACAATAAATCGAGTCAAAATCACACACAGCTCTGACAGCTTCGACGAGGAATATTTTTATGTTAAAAACAACATAACTCTCTCTGATACTGGGTGTGGGTGACAAACTATTATTACAAACAGGTGTGAACACAACAATGCGTTGTAAAAATGTTATTATACAAACCCGTTTTTTCTTAGGTGAAATTGTGAGGTGTAAAATTATAAACCATAGCATAAGTAAACATGCAAACTACAAAATCTAATGAGTATATATTTGAAATAATTCATTACGAGGATCTTAATATTGGTAAGAAAGAATGAAAGTTAATTAAAAAATATTCACAGATTGAAAAATGGACAAAAAGGTCAATAAGGCAAGATGAAAATACCTTAAAATATAAACACATTCGTACGATGCGACAGAAAGTTCTTTTTGAGGACGCGATACCAAACCTTTCCGGTTTCATGGTGACCTCAAAATCGGTAGATTAACAAAATAGCTATATATAACATTAGGAGATGTTGATGCAAGAGCGAACAAAGAATTTCACTTTTCAATAATATACCATAAAAACTAAATATTGAATAAGCCTAATACTGTTACGCCAATCATTTTCACTTGTTCAGTTTGTATATGAAAATTCAAACAATCACACTTTTTCTTTCGTTTCATTTGCACTAGCATCACAAATGCCGCGTTCCGTATTTGAGTGTCGTAAATGCAAACGCTTTCTAAGATCAAATATTTATTTTTCTACTTATCCTTACGTGTGAGCTTATGGCATCTCAGTTAGCAGGCATCGTCAAACGCAGACGTACGTTACGTCACTGCCAAAAATTTGGTGGGGGCCTGAAGGATAAAATCCATCAGTTTTTTGGGAAACCATCATAAGCTGCCAAGCATCGGTCGAAGTTCGGTACAGTGACAAACACAAAGAACATGTGGAAGAAAATTACTTTGTTGGCCCTTGTGGCTTCTGTTCAGTGCGGCCCGGTTCAAGAAAATGGTGCGGCTGAAAATTTTGTGGGTGCAGTGTCTGAGTGTATAGACAATGATACGTCGCTGTGCCTTAAGGTGAATACTATGGATTATCAAGTGCTAAGTGTAAAGTGGTGTTGAGTTCCACAATGAAAATGAAATATAATGAGTGCATCACTTAACTGAAGTTTCAAACAGCTATTCAAACATTTAACATAATTCTCGTTGAATTCATAAATCATAGTGCGTCTTTCATAAAAAAGAAGACACTTGTACGTTGGAACATTTAAATTTGTACAATGTCTCGGAATACACTATGTGTGTTGTGACTAAATTCAAATATGAATATTTCCCGAATATTTTAAAATAATATCGCACTTAAAAAATCTTAAAATCTTCAGCAATAAACTTACCGTTGCATTAAATTTCGACTTCAAGTGCTTTTTAAAAATGGGTTTAACAATATTTTTTTTTACTATTCCAGGAAAAAGCACTCAAGTATACCGAGCGCTTGGCCTTTGCCAAAGACTTGAGCATCTTTGATGGCATGAAGCTCATCAGCACCGGGTCAGTTCGTTCTGCCCGGAGTTATGAGCCGCTTGCTGAAGATCCTAAAGCCAGGGAACTCCAACTTGAAGAAAGAATCGCTAACAACATTGGTGACTTTTTGGACAATCACGCACTGCAGTTGCGTCTGTCTGAGCAGTCTGAAAATGAATCTCGCGACTTAGATGAGGAAGGTTAGACAAAAACTGTACACACACTTATATTACACAATTACTCTTATGATATAAAATATAAAAAAAAATTAAACTTAAAACTGTTGATCGTAAAATCCCATTGTTAAATACTCACTTTTAAACGTTCTGATTTCATAGCATTTATGCAAGTTCCTTGCAATATTCAAAAGAAGGCTATAAGAAATATCGAAATTTGTCAAATCGATAAAAGCATAAAAGAAAATACAATTTTCGTAACAAAGACCGAAAACAATTTTCAAACAATGCACAAAACTTCCTTGGAGAATGATGAATAACTTCACAAAAGCAAGCGTTTTGTCTTCACCTCAGACAAATTACGACGCGTTCATCTGTCATACGTCAAAACACTTCGTATTCGTTGAGATAATAAATTATGGATATGAACTTCACAAAGAGCTTTGTACACACACTTATCTCAGTAAAATCAGTGGACACAGTTCCTTCTTCATTAGTAGAAGCAAATATTGGCTAGAACAAACGCACACTTTCTCACGTTCTTCATATTTATTTGTTTTAAGTGAAACGCCTTTTGAGAGTGCCTTTTCTAAAAGCATCACAAAGAAATTTCACATATGAACAAAAGTCAATAATACAACATAATTTTTTAACATTAAATTTTAAAATATCTTATCTAAAAATGATCTAAAAGATTTCTTTAGAAACTATTTTATTTTATCTCTTTCTAGCTCGTGGCAAAAAGAAGAAGAAGATCAAGCAGCTGCTCCCTATCCTTCTTCTTTTGAAGCTGAAACTTGCTGCACTCATCCCTCTCTTCTTGGGCATCATTGCTTTTGTCGCTGTCAAGGCTGTCTTCCTTGGAAAAATTGCTTTTGCAATGAACGCTGTAAACCTCATCAGGAGGCTCTTGAACAAAAATGGCTCTTCGGGCTCCAGCATCAGTTATGCCCCTGCTCATCATCACGAGGAACACCCGGGATACAATTACGAACCTGCTCAGGGCTGGAGCAGACAAGCGTCCGACGCACAGTCCCTAGCGTACGGCGGACAATTCTGAACTTTATAGTCAAGAGTGTATGAATGTATTTATTGTGTGTTGTGTATATTTATTTATTTATGTTCAAAGTTGCCATTTGCAAATACCTCAGTATTTACAAATAAAAATTTAAAAATAACAATGATTTTCTTTTATTTAGTAAGATGTTCCCTAAACTCTTCTACATTTCACAACTATTACGAAAATTATACAACTATTATATTAAAATTATGAATTAAAACGTAATGATATTATCATTAAAACTTCAATAACACATCACAATTTAACTACTCTATGAAAGCGTGACCAAACGCAATTTTACGTACGTAAAAATAAAATCAACACATACAAATAATTTTCAAGCAGCATTATTTTTTAACTGCTTCAGTATTAAATAAGTCCATTCAAGCTTGTAGCATAAACTTATCACAATAAAGGAAAAGTAAGAATGAACGTGAACGATGAATATTAATATTAATGAATTAAATATATTTAACGGTCACTATGGTATAGTGTCATCGGAGTTTCTACATCACATATCGGCTCAAAATGTAAATTCGGCGAAACGGTTTAGTGGGGGGATTTTAGATAAAAAACTCTTACCAATCAAGGCAGGCATCAGAGTCCCATTGGTCTCACAGTGCAAGTGTTGTAGGCTCGAAAATGAAGGCGTTTGGATTGTTGTTATGTATCGTGGCTTTTGCTCAGTGCCAACCGGTGTCTCAAGACGATTCAGTGTATAAATTGATGTTGGGGAATTTAGTGGATTGTGCTAACAGTGATGTGGGTTTGTGTTTAAAGGTATGTCAAGTGATCGCGTGTTTTTGGAGTGTAATCGGATATATCACAGTGATTTTGACCAAAAAAAATGTGTTTTGAAAAATACACGAGTGACGGAAACATTCAAAGCATGTGATGTGTTTGAAAATGTTCCAAACTTGTTAAAAATGTTACGCAAAATTACCTGTATAGTAAACTTTGAATTAATAATAGGCCGATAAGTATTCAATTGATCTCGTTGGAAAGTCCACAGCAGAACGTAGTAAAACTAGAAGGCTTTGTTTACTGTAACAATTGTCTTGTATAATTTAAAGATAAAAATTCCAACTGGATCCGTCTGAATGGAAAGTAAAGAATAGTATGACAGGAGCAAGTTTTGCCAATGTTTACAATAAAGATGTATAAATATTATTAGGTCATTTGCATTCATTGAAACCAGTCTTCATCGTGAACACTTACAATCTGAGATCATTCATCAAATGTGTAACAATTTATGTAACATGCTTTAATGTTTATTTTGATTCTCGACCAGTTTTTATTTAGACTATATCATTAATCTTCATAACGATTAAGTTATATTGATTAAATAATAAGATTACCTATATTACAGGAGCAAGCGCTTAAAGCAACCGAGAGACTTGGCACCGTTCGCAAATTGAAGATCTTCGATGGTATCACCCTTCTGAATGCTAGCCCTAAAGAGGCCAGGAGTTTAGACTCTCTACCCAGTGATCCAGAAGAGAGGAACAAGCAAGTCACTGAGAGACTATGGGAAAAGGCTTCTGATTTATTCTCCAAATCTGAGCTCGAGCTAAGCTACGCCAACGATGAAGAAGAAGACGAATCCAGGGCTCTTAACGAGGGTAAAAAATTCATACTTTAGTAATATAACTTTGATTTCAATGCATTAAATATTTTTGATACTTTATTATTTGAAACTCATCATTTACTAATAAATTCTTAAAATATTAATAAAATATCATATAGCAAAAATTTAAGCCCCGGTTGAGTAACCTCATTTTGCCAAATATGATTCTGCAAGTTATGTGGGCGTCATCTTGTCAATTCAACTTTCTCAGTAAACATGGTAATAACACACACGTTCTTATATTTCCAGTGGAGGAGGGCCGTGGTAAAAAGAAGAAGGAACTTAAAAAGAAACTGAAGATCTTGATCCCTCTCATCCTTTTGGCTAAAGCTAAAGCTGTGGCCCTGGTGGTAGCATCGATTGTCATTATCGCTGCTTCTTTCGCCAAATTGGCACTGCTGGCCAAGATCGCTTTCATCTTCAAGGCCTTTACGATTCTCAAGGGTTTATTGGCAAAGAAAAATCAGCAAGAAGAACACGGCTGGGCACCTCATGTTGAGGAAACCCACAGTCATGGAGGTCACGGTTGGGAAGGAGGCTGGTCTAGATCGAAGAACGATGCCAACAGTATGGCTTATTCTGCCTACAGAAAGTAAGAAGAAATTTAAACATTAAATATTTATTTTCCACGAATTAACCTAAGCGTAATTCAATCAATTTTAAGATGTGGTCAGTTTATTTATTTATTTATTGAGTATGTTTGTGATTGATGTTTGGTTTTGTTGTGAGTAATACAATTTATTTTTTCTTTCTTTTCGGTCAATTTACGTGTTTATTTTTGGTGAAAAAATAGATAGATTATTGTAATTTGATTGAAAAGGAATTTCATGGTATGTAATTATTTAACGCTTCATTTATTTCATTGTTTTTTAGTTACCACCTGAGTATTTTATCAATATTTAAATTTACTATAGCATGTATCTAAATATTAATGATTATATGTGTGTATGTAATAGTTGTTATTTTCTAAATACCAAATATATATTTAAGTTAGGTTTTGTTAGAATATTCTTATTATTACTTATATTTTATATGTATCGTATTTATGATCTCTATATAATATTTGTTACAGTATTGTTTATATTGGTGTTATTATTTTTTTTTATGAATGTGTTTGTGTGCCTGTGTATTGTTTACAATTAATTTTAAGCCATAAAATAAACCAAATGCATTAAACAAATACCAAGTTTTATTTACTAAAATAATAAAGCAATTAATGCGGTAGTTTAGATTTACCCCTTCATTAATTTTTACTAGAAATTTTACGTTTCTTTCACATATTGAAATATATATTAGTATGATGCTGATTTAATAGAACGATCAGTTGTTTGTTACTGTCTTAGTAATATTCTATACAAACTTCTGTATACAAAAGTCCGATTGATAGGCAAAAAAGTCACGATAACTTTACAGTTTTAAGTAAATAGTTTCACAATATGACTTTGCTTGGAATCACAAATTGAATAAAACTATAATGTTAATTTCTACATATGTCGATACACGACATCTGGACACTAAGCAAACTGCAATTTTCTATTAATACCAAGCTTATATAACTTCTATTTAGGTCCAATTTTATTTGAATGTATTCAATAACAGAATACTCGATAAAAATCAAGTATATATCTATTGTTGTGGTCAAATTTAATACATATATACCAAAACTAGCAGTACCTAAGACTTATACCAAAACTAGCAGTGTGTGAGACTTCATCCGCATAGAACGGTAACTTCTTAGCCTTTCCTGATATATGCACTGTCTCACATTAAAGGATTTTTTAAAGCGGACTAGTGGTTCATTGGATTAGTGCGTTCAAACAAACAAACTCTGCAGTTTTATAATATTATTAAGGATTTAATTTATCTCTAGCTTCCGGTGAGGTTCGTCTTTCTCGAGATCCTAGTAGATACGTCGAACATTTTTTTCTTCTCTATTAATTTGATACTGTAGATATCTTTTTATATCATCTTTAATTAAAAAAAGTCCATTTTTGGTCGCAATAAAACCTCTTAAATTGTAATTGTTAATACTAAAAGTCAAATAAAAATGTTAATTATATATATATATATATACATAACTTGTTTTGATTTGATTGCGATGTAGAATCATTTTAATTGAGCGCAGATATTTCTTTTGATTTTTTTATTTTTGTTGTTTTGTTTTAACAATTTTGACAAATTTTGTTATTATTAAGCCGCAAATCATATCATTCTAAATAAAGTAACAGTTTGGAAAAATGCATGTGATCCCTCCAATGGGCAATTTTTCGTTGTCTTGTTTTCAAATACGTGTGAATTGATGATAATCGTCCAACTTACTCAATGAAATAAAAAGAAAGCTCGGATGACTCGATCTGGAAGTTTCGGAACAAGATTCCGTACGGTGTGAACCTGCATGATTCCGAATGTAGGTCATGGTGCAACACGAGAGCTCGGACCATCATAAAAATAGTTAAACGCACGGTCGGCGTTACAAAGTATTCGGTTAATGAAAACGTCTAATTTACTTATGAAAGTGATCGTGGAACAAGGTGTGAACTTTGGATTTCGAAATGAGGATTGACTTGACATCGATGCGTTTATACTGCCAACTGTAGATATTTTTCTAAGACCGAAAGAGTTTACGTAAAACCTTGTTATGATAAATAAATTTAAAACCTCATCAAATATTTTTATAATACATTATATCAGTATATAGTACAAAGCATATGTTTTGTACAAAGTTTTTGATTTTAATATGGGCAGGAACAGAAAAGCGAAGCGATATTTTTGAGTTTCAATACGCAATCCTAGAGTTAAATGAAAAACAATATGGAATAATGAGGTTTTTGATTTTTACAAAACATAAATATTCAATATATATGATTAAAATAGTTAGCAAGTGATGTTTGCGTTTTATTAAAAAAAGTTACGTAAACAATAGGAAATAAATAGTTTAGAATTTCAGTTTGTGCGTTCATCCGTCCAGTTTATCAGTTTAATTAGAAAAATGTACGGGATTTTATGGCAATGACTTTGTTTTTGATTAAGTTTGCTCAAACGGAGGAATTCGTCGCCTCTTACGACACCTGGTACAGTGGGAGGTACTATTCTACTCTGCCGGTACCTCACGGCACGGTTGGAAAATAACAAAGTCTGCTTTATTTCCTGGATAAAGGGTATGGTTTCTTTGAGATAACCCTTGTTTTATAAAAAAAAATAGTAATAGTTGTTCAAGTATCAAATAATGATATAGGCTGCTATTTTTTTTCTCTCTCGGCTCGGCTAAATCGTTCCAATTTCAACTGAAACCATTCCACAGCGTGCATTTGGACTACATATTATATCCAACTGACTTTAAATTAACCAGTGCCCTTTGTGTGTGTTTTGTGTTTTTTCTAACTTGTTATTTTGATCTCTCAATCTTACTTACATCAAAACTATGTTTCAATGTAAAGCGAATAACAAATTCACACCAATCGTTCTCATTCTCACACTCATTTTATAAAAGTCTATGTGCTTGTTGGACTTTAATAAAATGGGGCTAGTAGACCATTATACGTTATTTTTTAAAGTAAAAGTAAAGCTCAATGAATAATTGTAAAACAATATAACACATAAAAATATTGTATACAAAACCAAACTTAAAGAGAATGGAAAATACAGGAAAAATAGAATATATATTGATGATGTATGTTAAATGTAATAGTTATTGGATTAACCTCTAGCTATTATGTAATTGTCGTGCCTCAATACTTTTTAGTTAAAATAAAAATTTCTTATATTAAGGCCTAAACTACAAGATAAACATAAACAGTATTTAACAGCCTACACATTGAGAAAATTTATAGGCTATATAACATCACACTAGGATTCATAACAGGAAAGCGTAAATGATACTAGGTTTATTCTAGAACTTAACATGCTAGTCATTTATAAATGAGCACAGCATGCACAGAAAAAAATAAGGAAAATATACCAATGGTATTTATGCAATATTGATATAAAGAAATAAAAAAATTAACGTAAAATATTAAAAAAAAAACTTGAAATAAGTCTTAACTAAAATATATTATTATTATGTAGAGCAGAGATCTATCACTATGTTATTTATTCTCTCATAGATTTTAAGGATTCATAACTGTATTTTTCTTTGTATTTGTATAAAATTTGAAATCTAAAGAAAATTACAGGCATCAAATTTTATTAAAAATCACTAACATAAAACAAAAAAAAAATGAATCAGGCTCCTATTGAATGTATACAAGCAATGTTTATTAAATCTGCTTAAGAGAGAACTATCACCGCCTTATTTAGCGCCTGCTTTCTCCATAGCCTCTTCAACGCTAGGTCAGGTTGCGAAACAACCTTAAAAGATTCAAAGGCGCTTGTATATACTATTTAAAGATCGTCCGATTTTGGCTTCTCTTAAGGTGAGCACTCAAAAATAGTAAATTTAAATGAACGAAAGACTGATCTCGCTACAGAAAATTTAAAGTTACATATCACATGTATAATTGTAAAAAAAAATATTGACGGGCCCGATGGCGCCGGTGTTAGTGAACCTATCTTGTGCGTCGGGGGTTGTGGGTTCCTCAGAGCAAATATTTATTTGATGTTATATGTTTATTCTGTGTCTGGGTATTAAATATATGTGTATTTAAGTAGTATACTTGTGATTCCTTTGTTGTCTGGCATTCCGTAACACAAGTGCTTTAAGCAACTTACCACGGAGTCAGGTCAGTATATAAGATTTTGTGGGAATTTATAACACTTATATACATATATAAATATTATATTTGCAATTGCTTTGAGGTCTAATATGTATAAAACAAATGCTATAAGCTATTTCTCACGTAGTCAGGTCAATGTATAAGATATTGGTTGATTCATTTATTATTATTATTATTTATTTGGAAGTATGAAGTGACATTTGGTTACTCATCTCTCGTATGATCGAGAATAAGATTTTTTAAAAATAATATGTAAAGAAATAATGTTTTTAAAATAATGGGTCAAAGAACTTCGGCATAAATTATATTATTACGTTTAAAATAAAGCACACTGTATTCAACCGTTTCGTAGGGAGCCGACCGATATAATATTAGTATAGATTTGTCATTATCATACCAGCCATAGAAAGTCCACTGCAGGACATAGACTTCACTGAGAAAGAAGGTTTTTTGCCTATAATTGCCATGCTAGGCAAGCGTGTTGGCAATCGCAATTCGCGACAGTGATGCTGCTGTCCATTCCCGCCCTGTGCATTTGAGCTGCACCGTTCCGGATGAATATACCGTCAGCGGTCGGTTCTACCACCTTAATTGCCTTTTACGATACCTGGTACAGTGGGGGGTATTATTCTACTCTGTCGGTACCTCACAGCTTTACCGCATTTGTCATCTTTTGTCAATCCCGAGAACGATTGCCACAAAAAATTTTAAGAAGTTAAATGAACTGCGTTTTAATGCCATTAAATGTGTAATTTTACTATTCAAATAATAGATACGGATCCAAGAGTCAGTTCACACTACATTTAAGTGAGCATTTTGCAAATGTAGCGCTCCACTGACGGTGACGCGTTATTTGACTCAGCAAATGATTTTAAATTCATCAACTTTCATCACTTTCTAGTTTTCATAAGTGTACTCAATAAACGTAATTGTTAATTAGAATTACGTTAGCGACTAAAGAAGAATATAAAAGTGTAAGTAAGTAGATTTTTATTGTATTTTTATACAAGACGGGCCCGACGTGCAATAGGTTGTGCGCCTATCTTGTGCGCCAAGGGTCGTAGGTTCGATCCCAATTGTTCTGTGGCTCGTGAGGAAAATTTAATTAATTAGTATAACTATAAATTAATAAGTAGTAACCTAAAGTGTTCTAATCTTCTTATTTCAGAGTTGGTTCAATGTATTTGATGTATTTAATTTATATGAATTTACAATTTATTTAGGTATACTCTCAAGACGGCAAGCCAACGAACAGTTCGCATAAGTGAACGTCACCGCAGCCTATTGAAGCTTGTGTAATCGTAAGTGTAGATCTTACAATACAATTGTAAGAATTATAATTCATGCTATAAACAATAATATAACATTCACCTTTCAATATTTATGATATTTTAAAATTATTATTTATAACACAATCTTACATATTGAGAGAAGGCTAAGTTATCAGAACTGATGATGATGAACCACTGATGACGGATCCATGAAACAGCATAGTTTAAATGCAACACAGTGGAGATGAGCAGCAGAATTTCCATCTCGAAGTCATCTTCTGCAATTACGACCACACTTGCCGAATGTGGCAATTATAGGTAATAAATATAGTCTCCCATTCTTGGGGCAACCTATGTCCAGCAAGACATTTTACGGTTGAAAATATAGATAATGATGATCTTTTGTATATTGCCTGAAACAATTCTATAATCTTTTAAGTAGCCAAACTTATTTGTATCCTTTCAAATAATAATGAATTATTTAAAAAAATGTCCTTGTTTTTATAATTAATAACGGTTGTTTACTTTTTTAAATTTAAACTTAACAAAATAAATAGTTTTATTCGTTAATACTAAGCTGGACTGATATAAAAGTTCTTTTAAATGTAAGTTAATATTTACAGGAAAAGACCGAACTATATTTATAAGAAGACCACAGAGTACATAATGCAATAAATACATTCCTTGGCAATAGATGGCGCTTTTATTAAGTTTTACTTAGTTATTTATTTAATAAGGGTTAATAAAAACACAATAACATGTCAACAGGAGATATAAAGGATGGAAATTATTATATCTATTACATAACAGAAATCTAAACAGTTTAAAACTAATTTGCAATGACAAAGATCACTTACAACTTATTTAAAGCTTAGGAATCTGTTACCTAACACATTTAACTTTTTATGAATACTTTTCATGTCGTTAAAGGTACGATTATAGCTTGCTATGATACTTGAACTTAGAATGATTTTCTCAACGAAAGCCTGTAAAGGCATTAAAACAAGCTTTACTAACTTGTGTAGTCGTAAAAAACACACATCATCATTATCTCAATAACACTTACGGTTCGAGATAATTATTATAATGCCATGAAAACTGCGTACACGGTCCAGTAGCTTGGAGAAAACTGTGGCGTTCACTCGGCTTAATTGTAGAAGGTCACAGGTTCACATCCCGCTGCGAGGCCACACGATTCTCGATACAACGGATATCTGTATTATGTCCTGATGTAGGGAGATGTGAAAGTTATTTTGACTGTGCAATAAATTCTATGCATTATTGTTTCATATCGACCGTAGCAAAGAATGGTCGATATATTATAAGTCAGTATCGTTGGGTTTAAATGAGAATTTTTATAAGCTGATCGTTGTTCAAACAAAAATAATTTATTTTATATTGTATTATTAGAATCCTTTTTAAATTAGCTTGATTAGAATCACACATTTCCATTTACTAACATTGCACCAGTTATTTATATTGAAATTATGGTATCTGGCATCATAATCAATTTCTTTTTAATACTGTTTATATTATAAAGGTTTTATATATTAAGTATTATAATAAATAAGGTCAAAAATCATTCAAATATTTTAAGAAAACGTTCAGTGTCAACCTGTCTTTCTAATCTTTTAATGTCTTTAATTATATTTAAAGCGCTGTAGGGTAAATACAGGTCAGGTTTAAAAGTGTGAAAAAGAAGGGGTTTTTTTAATGCCTCCTTAAAACGTATAATATGTTGAAACAATCTAGGATCTGATTGTTGATGTTCCATGAATTCCAAAGCCTTACTAAAGATCTTTCATCATCGTATCAGCTGTAAGTCTTCCACTATATTTGCATCCTATTTTGTTTTTTTTATTTAACCAGGTAGACGAACATGCATATAGACGCTCGTAACATGACAATGATATCACTAACGTGTTACCAACCTTTCGACTTAAAGATAGTATCACATTACCCAGTAATTTCACTGCCTCTTTCAACCTTCAAACCAGAAAATATCAATGCGAACACTGATAATTGGCGGTAGAAATAGGTAACAGACAACTTTTGTATGAGGTTTATATCATGAAAAAGTTTCTCCAATAAAAGTGGGATTTGGCCCAAAATTGCCGCTCTGGGGAAAATAACAATAGCAAGATATATTAGGTATTTATGCTGTGCTGTTGTAGACCAAGGATTCGATTCCCACCCAGAGCAAATATTTATATGTTAATATTTGTTTGTTCTATGCCTATATGTCATATATGTGTATTTAAGTATTATATTTGGTATTAATCTGTTTTCTGGCGTACGTAACACAAGTGCTTTATGCGACTTACTCACGGAGTCAGGTCAATGTATAATATTGTTATAGGGAAAAAAATTGTCTCTACCGATATCCCATGGATTGGTATATAGGTAGAGTCTTAGTTAATATTGATAAAAAATAAGTAAACATTAGATGTTTCAAAAGAAACAAATATGATTAAAATTTAAATTCACCATGAAAATATTGTATATTCTTATTGTATATTATACATTGTAGTTCAACAAACTGTATGCAAGTGACCCAGTCTAAGAATAATGTAAACATGTCATAATTTCTAGTAAAACTTGATATACAAGATCTAGAATGAAGAAAAACCGCATATTGCAAAGGTCGTATAAAGAAATACCTTATTTTACCCGTCGAGAAAGTGAGGCGTGTCAGGTTTGGCCTCAGCTTCGGTTAATGTTTAGTCGACATATAATATTTATAGAAAACTAGCTTTTCGTCCGCGACTCGTCCATGTTGGATCAATGTTCTTATTGTATCTCATAGGAATTGTTTAAGCAAGTCACATAATAAGTTTAAACAAAATCAGTTTACCAATTTTTCTATGAAAACGAAACAAACCAACAGATATACTTGCAATTTTGGCTTTTATCCTGAGAGTATCAAAGTTTATATTAAATTTATATTAATTATTTTATTAATACTACATTCTAATGCGTATTCTGCCATACTTTTGGTAACTTAACGGTCATCGTTTTCTTAAGACGCGTTAATAGCAGAAATAACAGTAGACGCGGAAATTCCGTTGCTAGTAATTGGCCTCCCCAAGAATAAGGGAAGTCTTGCTTATATTTGTCCCGCTAGGCAGGCGTGGTGTCAATTACAAAGCGTATCTTCGCGGCGGGAATACTGCTGCTCATCCTCGCTTTGCTCACTATTCCATTCTGCTACATCCCATGGCAGCTTTATTTTATTGAATCCAAACAATTAACTTAGCGATAATAATTACGAGATTAAAAGTTTTGAACTTTGAGTCTGTTAATCGTTTTTTTGGTTATAACGATACAGATTAGTAATTTTGTATCCGAAAGTTATTGAGATATATAATCGGTCATAGTACCTAAATGGTGCGTGTATAATCAACGGTCATTTCTTTAAACATTACTAGCTGTGCCTGCGTCTTCATCCACGTGGAATAGATTTTTTGGGCACCATACCTCTTTACCTTAACTTATATAAACTTTGAATGTCATATTTATTTATATCGAATTAATGGACTGAAAAGTAAGTTTCAAGTTTGTAGATCAAAAAATAGCGATACTTCCATACAACTTTTCATCCCCCTTTTCGACCCATTACGACCCTTATTTCAAATTAAAAAATAGCCTATGTTCTTTCTCAGTGTCTAAAGATTATTTGTGCTAAATTTCATTAAAATACGTTACGTTACGTTAATAGAAACAGAAAGAGTTACTTTTGCATTTATAATATTTGTAAGAATGTAAATCTAAATAAGACTCACTACTTGAAGACTAGATTTTTTTACCATTGGCTTTATTCTTTTCTTTATGCTATACAGTAATCATTCATTACGTTAAATAAATAATAACACAAAATTTAGCACCCTTGTAAAAGGATATAAAAATTTATTCGTATCACAACACCGGCGTCGGTTGAAACGCCCGCGTCAGGACTAAGTGTAGTAGTAAATTCATTTCTGATTTCAATAGCACTAGAAATATTTTTTTTATAATAGTTTAGGTTGATTATTGCGTCTGTGATGTTGCTCTGTATATCCATGAAGGCATAGATAATATAGTAACAGGCTATCTGTCATTTATTTAGCAAAATGATTATCTTTATTTAAAATTATTATCTGGATTTTAAATATATGTATCCAAATAGTATATCTGTGATTCCTCTGTTGTCTGGCATCCGTGACACAAGTATGACTTACCACGAAGTCAGGTCAATATATGAAATGGTGTGGGAATTCATTATTAATATTTTTCTTTTTAATAAAAAATAAGAAGGCTATCTTTTTTTAAAACAAAATTATACTGAAGAGACGTATTTTAACTAATATAATAAAGAGAAATTATTTATGTTATATGTTTGTTTGATTTAACTCTAAAAATTAATCGAATTGTATAAAAAAATAAAAGATCATTATCTTCTTTAAGTGGCAGTGATATGAAGATCCGACGGCTGGTGCCGTAAGATTCCGGAATAAAGACAACGTAAGTACAGAGTGTTGGATTTTTATCCACTCGGTGGATAGACAATCTAACAATATCCAAAAGATTGCGCTGGATACAAATCACATACACACGAGCCTTACGGAAATCACTCCGTAAGGATAATATCCAACAGATATCCAAAAAAAAGATTCTAGAATAAAGGACCTGAGTAAAAAATGTAAAGTACTGACAGGGTAGAATAGTACAGTACCTTCCACTGTACCAGCTGGAAAGTACTGTACCATTGTACTATAAGCGACTAAGGTACCAGAACCGAAAAATTGCGGTATATCCACCCGGGATGGTATGGGGTGCCAACACGCTTGCCCAGTGTGAAAATTAAAGGCTAAATTCCCCCTTATTGGAAGGCCTAAGGCCAGCAGTAGGATTTCAATGGCTGTAATGATGATAGAAATAGTGTTGTTTACATTCAACATACACTTAAGAGTTATTCTTAAAGTCTATCCAGTCATAATCACTTAGAACAGTACTACGTTTCTGTATTAAAACACTATTTGAATTTACTAGAGCATATTTCTGCAGCCAGTAGTACAGTTGAATGTTTTTATTTCCGTTACCGTTTCCATACATATTCTAAAAATAAATTGGACATACCTCACGACATGAATATCGAGGCGCCATTACGTTGACTTTGATGAGAAGATTGCTCAACTTGTTCAAGGGCAATTTCACTTTATAACCATAGTTGTAATTTTAACGAGTTCTTTAACGGTGTTTCATATCATCATAGGCTATTACTTCCATTCATCGCTTTGTTTTCCAGGTGTCAGATTATTTAAAAGCGATTTTTCTTTGAGCGTAATTTGTGGGGGGTCAGTGTCAGCAGGTGGTTTGAATTTAATAGTTAATTTAGTTTAATCAGGTTCTCTTATTTTTCTTTTATTTAATTAGTTTTTATTTTTTAGACATGCAGTACTTGATATTGTGTATGTATAAAAATTATAATGTTTTTCATACATATTTTCGCGTTTTTAACTGTTTTATTTTTAGATAAAATTGTATAAATCTTGCAATATTACTATCAATGCGCTAATAAATAAACGTTATTACAATTTAAAATTCGAGGTTGTATTTACGTGTTATTTTTAAAAACTTCTATTATTACAGTCTTGTGCGTCTTTTTGTTATCATTTGCCGGATACTGTGTTGTAAAGAGGTTGTTAAATTATATTTTCTTCAAGAAAAAAGCTGTATGAAATCTCAGGGGTAATAGCCACACTTATTTCCACGGGAACATAAGGGAAAACAGCCATTGCCAATCTCGGCCAGTCAGGTAGTCAGTACCTCAACATTATATGATTTCTCTTTGTTCTCACTACAGCGAAAGCTAAATCCCTGATAATATCATTTGAATCGGTCAAATAATCCGTAAATCATTATTATCTAAACCTATTATGTGTGCAGAATAACTGTTAGCTATTTTATTGCTAATATATCAGCAACGGCCGTCACGATCAAAAACAATATGTTCATTCTGGTCACTTTTTTGTTATTAACAAGCAGTTTTAATATGAAAATAATTACAAAAAAATTGAATTATAGTCGATAATTGAGAGCTCTTTAATTTTATGATGAATACATACAAGTCAAAACAATTAAACTCGCGAAACCACATTGCCATTAAGAAAACGGATTCACTCTTGATGAAGATGAAATTGGTCGAAATCTCGAGAAGCCCCCATCTATAGAAAGTTGAGCCTTTAATGAACATCTACTTTAAACCTGTTTGGGTCTTTACCTGTTTCTTAAACAAGTGACTTCGTTAGCCGGTCCGGTATGTAGTAAGAAATCTTTCCAACGCTTAATAATCGCATACTGATATAAAAATGTGGAACATACATAAATAAACATATTAGAGAGAGTGGAAACCGGCCTTAAGACCTTTTAAACGAGATGAATGGGCAGATAAAGAAACGATGTTACCGGAACTTAGAATATAATATGCATACTTATGTGTAAAACTTTATTGCTTTAATCAAGTCTATTTCATAAGACGTCTCAGTTTATGAAAGTGCCGATATAATAGATTTGTTTGTTTGAATCTTTGATGAGAGTTAATTTCTATCAATAGCTCCGATCTGTGGTTTGATTACGCCCATTAAGCTTTTTTTTATTATTGCTCGACGGTTAACCGCGTCTGATTTCGATTTCCTTTCGATTTGGGGATCGAAGATACATAAACTATCGTGTGGAATGCGTCATTAGTTCCAAATTTGGTGATGATAACTTTCATTTTTGTGCGAAAATGATACAAGTCTATAAATTCAATAATTTATTTCGTTCGTAAGTTAATGGCAATAAATTAATAATAAATAAATAAATAAGTCTTTGTACAAAAGAGGTTTTAAGATTTGGGTTGTGCGCAGACGACCCGGTTTGGTAATTTTCTATCTACTTATTGTGTGTATAGGCGCTGTACGCTAGGTTTTGAGCCTCGTCGAGGTTTTTGTTCCAGTCGGAGCCGTAGCTGGAGTAGCCATGTCCGTGGCCACCTACGTCATGGGAGACGTGATCAACATGGACCGGGTGATGAGTTTCGTGATGGTGAGCGTGTGGCACCACCTCGTACGTAGTCTTGGTGTGGTCCTGCTTCAAGCACCAGGCGACGAATAGGATAACGGCTAGGACAAGAGCGATCTTGGCTGTGGCCAAGGCTTTGAGGGCGATGAGCTTGACAATAAAGAGTTTGCCAAGCAAGATCTTGGCGCCGAGGAGACCGATGATGGCTCCCATACCGCTACCTTTCTTCTTACCACGACCTGTAGATTAACACATGACACTTAAATGTACTGCGGCATTAATTGTACTCACCGTGTGTAAATACTTGCTTCAGTTAATTGTTGCTTATGTCTACTTTAATTTGCGATGAAAATTATCACTATTTATCGTCATTAATAGTAATTGTGATCAATTTGTCAAGTATTACAGAATTTCGTATAAATCACATGCCATTGATGGATAACATTTTCAATTTCCATAAGTGTATCTGAGTGGCATAAGTAATGAGTGTTTTAATGCATTCATCTTTATCTGATTACCTTCATCGAGGGACCTCTGCAGGGTTTCTTTATCGGCCTGGTTCATTTTGATCTCGAGGGCGTGAGTCTCGAATAGGCTAACGACTCCGTCCATAAGTCTGTAGTTGACTTCCGCATCCCTGGCAGTGGGGTCCACGGGAAGAGCGTCGAGTTTCTTAGCCCTCTTGTCAGGCTCACCCTTCAGGATCAGACCATCAACAATGGTAATACTCCTGGATGCCCTTAGGTTGTCGACGATCCTTAGCATTTTTTCCTGTGAAACAAATTTTAATTTTAGAATACTAAAAACAAGGGCACCAAAATTTTAGAGCGAGCAAAATGCATCTCAGTTATAAAATTAAACCAATGCAACGTAACGGTAACAGAAACGAGTGAAATTATAAGAAAAAGTCCTCGGTAACTCGATACGGCACTGTATGCACTATAAACACGTTTCGTTCTCACTAATGCACTTTCACTTTAATAATAAAATTATGGACCTTAACACATTCCATGTAATTTCCCTTGCAGTCCTTGACGAAGTTGATAGCTGTCTCGAGGGTGTTATCACTGTCGTCAGCTACTGCAAAGGCCGTGAGGGCAAACACGAGGGCGAGAGTGAACTTCATTTTCGATTTACTTTTATTTTGCCGGGCCGATATTTTTAATTTTCTGACATCCACTGATGTCAAGCAATGTTTGGCGAACTGGCCGGCCAGCCATACAGTTTTATTATTTCCTCCCCACCGCCTCTCTATGCGATACTCACACGGAGCTACCATCTGGGTTAAGATGAAATTTGATTCAGATTGGACTCTAATGTTTATGCACATAAGACCGTTTTAATCCGCATGTTTGAGGATATCCCAAGGGTCAAGTTTTAGGCCTATAGCGAGGATAAATTTATGCGTAAATTTCGATTTTTATGGAATTTGTGTTAATGTTAGCGAATACGTGATTATTAATTTTTAAGTTGGTGGATTTAATATCTACTTTCGTTCGTTTCATTTTAGATATTTTAGTATAAGAATGGTATTTTTGTACTATTTAATTGAATGATGATAATTGAATATGAAAATTTTTTGTGAATGTTAACGTTATGGTTCAACTTTTTGCATATCCTCGAAAATAAACATCTCTTTAATTATGTTTTGATCAAATTTAAATAAAAAAATAATATTTGAATGATAATGAATTTCATAATCACTGTGAATTTTGACTGTTATGAAATAAATGTTAGTATAATATTTGATCAATATTATTAACAATGGAAAGTTTTTATTGTATACATTTGAATATCATTATTGTGTATTAATATAATGTGACGTTATAATATCAGAAATCAAATGTTCAGCGACTTGATGTAAAAACCTATTTATAATAGTAATTTTTATTTTTATAAACACGATAGCGAACTTTTACTGTAGAGTTTTTAGCTAGTTCCCTTAAACTCCCCTAAACAAAGATGCAATCATTTTTGTGCCGGTGGTTAAGACACGGTCTTTAGAAATAAATATTGATTATACATTTGCTTGAGAATTTTGGTGATCACAAATAGAATATGCGCGATGTTTGCGCTCGAAGAGAATTGGGTTTTGCACTGATGAAAATATTAAAATGATATTTGGAGCTGTATTATTTGTTAAAAATGTGTGTCAATCAGAAGTTACTGCCAGTGAATTTGAATGAGCTTTCTTCTATATCTTATTTGTTTTTTGCAACTTACTAAAAGACCAAATAATCTTTATGAATCGCTTTTCTTTGAAGTAAAAGAATAGAGTTTATATAAAGTTGATATTTACAATTTTATAATTATATCCAACTGGATTAATTATATTTTACTAGCTTTTGCCGTGACTTTGTCTTTGTGATCTTTACTTATGGCATTGTTTGAAGATCTGTCGTTATTCGGGGAAGAAAATTTTGTCGCTCCCTTTCAGCTAAATTATACAAAGTCATGCCGATTTTGAAGAGAGAAATATGAGCCAGAATTATCCCACGGAAGCATGCTTTCGGGATAAAAAATAGTCTATTTGTTTGAAAGAGTAACAAACATCAAATTTTATAAACTTTCGCGTTTTTAATTGGTATTGTCTTATTAAAAGATACCGAAGAATATTTCTAGAACTAACAAATAATTTATCGTATTGATAAAACCAGTGGAAAATTTTGGTATGGTAACATAGAAAAACAGTTTGAGAAGCGGACTGTGGGCAAGAAACTGGATGCAATGACCCACTAACATGGGAAAAGTGGTATAACAACTATATATGAAGTAAGTTGTCATAAAGTATATTTTCATATATCGGAAGTTAAATGATAAAATAGACACTTTACTAAGCAAATTAATTAATAGTGCACTGGAAATTAAATTGGTAGCTTGATAAAATTGTCTATCTATGGGTTATTATCAAACGCAGTGTTGCGAATATGTTTTCATAGACTAATAATTGTAAAAACAATGTCTGCAGCTCGATTCAATGTATACAGATTTAACATACCTTGATATAAAGAGTGTCGTTATCATCATCATACCAGGGATAAGGGGATATGTTAATTGTTGCTGCGCTGGGCAAGCGTGTTGGCAATCGTAGAACGCAGCTTTCGCGACGAGGAAGCTGCTACCCATTACCGATCTGTACATTTGAGCTGACTTTTTTGCATGGATATACCGCCGGCAATCGGTTTTGGTACCTTAGTCGCCTCTAACGACACCTGGTACAGGGTGAGGCACTATTCTACTCGGCAGGTACCTCACGGCTAATAAAGAGCGTAATATTTACTAATCTCCAATGATTAAGAATCACTGCACTTTATTTGGTTCTGTTTAAGTAATTGAAAATGTTCACCACCGTTTGTTCCTGTTTGTGTATGTTATATATATAATTTTTTCTTGCACCTATTTTTTTCATCATTAACTAGAACCATTAAATCATTTATAGTAGTATATAGTAATGTCATATTCACAAATAATTATATTCTTGCTATTTCAGAGGGGAACAAATCAGGATTCTTTTTGCTTTAATCAATGTATATTATTTTTGCCTTATATTTTCTTCAGAAACTCTACAACGTCGACATCAAGCGTGCAATAGTGGCATGGTGGTGCAGTTTTTAAAGAAAGGTGACAACATGGAGAAGACCGAAACTATATGTAATGCCTACGCTGTACTGATTCTTCCTCATTAAAATTCAATCTGACACCACAAACGATATCCTATCTTAATGATCACGGTATCACAATGAATATTGTATATTATCAGTTGAGAACTAACTTCTTGAAGTTATGACTCGTACGTGAACCTCGGACAAATAGTCTAATTCGGTAAATCCAACTTCAAGAAAGAGGTTAATCGAACATCTTCATGTCCAACCTATCTATCGATCCTACCTCAGTGTCTTAAGTCAGAAGTTTTAAATTAATGCGTTACCAGCAATAACTTATGGCATTGACATGTAGTCTCTAATTATGCCTTATTAGCCAACTCAAGATAGCCTAACGAGCTATTGAGAGCCAAAGTTATCAACATACCCCAGCATATTAGCAAGTTAAAGTGGCAGTGGGTAGAGTACTTAGCCCGCAGAACCGATGAACATCGTAAAGTTCCGGAATGGAGACTACGTACCGAGAAGCGCAGCGTAGGACGTCCATCTAAAGGTGGACAGACGATCGGACTAAAACCACAGGATTGCGCGGGACGCAGGCCGCGTACAATCGGTCCTGTAGGAAATAACTTGGGGAGGCCTATATCGAGCAGTGGATCTCCTACGGCTAATATAATGATTTTGATGAATCAACGTAAATTATTTGGAAAAAAATTATTATCCTGCCCTTTTAAAACTTTCCAACCAGTTGCCGGTTGAAGTAAGTAACTAACAAGGTCCATACCCATAAGGCTAAACACAAATAAAATCTGCCTCTCCTGCGACACTGTCCACGGATTTAGTTAAAAGTTATATTGCACCCTTCTTTAATTTTGTAGCTAGTATCTTTTCTTAGGATATAAGTTATCCATATGCCAAATTTTATTTTAATCAACGATTACACCATAAAAGCGTAACAGACATATTTTTGCGTCTGTATTACATATTAGTGTGACTGTCCTGTCTAAGAACCCAATTTTGTCTGAAGTATTTTCACCTATTAAGTCTAACTACTTATTATAAAGCAAAAGCTGTGAAATTACTATATAATGAGACATAATTTCTATAGTACTTCTTTGGCAATAATAATATCCTTGCGGTGTCTCGAGTGTCTATGGTAACTGACCATAATGAATAACATATAATAGTTAAAACAACAGTCTTATCATAAATATTTGTTTTTCCATTATATTAATTTATAAACAGCATTTGTAAAGATTATATATGATTTTATATAAAAAAATGTTGTTCATAAATGATTATTTTATTGCGTTACTTCGTTGAGTATTATCCCAAGCCACAAAAAAATGGTAGCACGCTAAAAGTATTAAAAATAAAAATGTTGAATTAAGAATCTACTCGTTTGTTGGAGTTAGTTTCAAAGTGCAATAAAAAGTAGTTATACAGGAAATAGAAATTAGCGTTATCATAACAACGGGTTCCGTTTTGAAACTGTTTTCTAAACGCATAACCTGACGTAATTGGAGTAAAAAAAAATCACAGTCGCCTTAGTTACGCTCAATTTTCACACGGTCATAATAACAAAGAAAGTTATTTGAAACAATTAGACGCAAGTGTGATATATTGTGAACGGGAGAAAGAGATCGGCTTATGATACTATTACGTGTTAGAAAAAGACGACCAATAACACATAATCGATCGATATCGAAAGTTAGACGTGGCTGAAGATGACAGCAACCGTTAAAGTGCCTTTACACAGTCAGAGAAGGCATGTGGGCTATTTGCATACTTATTTGCATAATGTAGAGATAATGGTGTTAGATTTTTTTTAGTTGAAGTGAAAGTGACGCTTCTTTTTCTTCGTCCAAAGTCCAAATATTTAGTTTCGGTAATATATATAACATTTGTTTGCACATTGTTAAATTTAAAGTCACTGAATCATGTTTTTATTATCACATTAACTTGCAAATAACAACTAACTGTAAGCCTGGTTTGAGAAGGGTAAACAATTATATTTAACTCAAACTCAAATACATATGGCCACTACACGCACTTTTAAACAATTATTTTGCCAAGAATGGAAGTATTAAATGTGTGTTTATAATCACAATAACGATGGTTACCCTTAAGGATCTTATGTTCAATTAATTTATTTAGGTCAAACTTAAACTAACTTACATGCATCAGTCTGACCTTAAAAATAAGTTTACTATATACTCATTATAGAAACTGCCTGATATTAACCTGTATTAACCTGTGGGTTGGTATGGTTAATATTAATAAAACGCTTTAAAGATAGAATAAAATTCGCATAGCATTAAAATCCAGCATCCAGTTATTTCTATGGCTGCATTTCAAGGTAATTTTTATACAACATGGACTATACTCAATGATAAGTAGCTTAAAGCATTTCTGTTACAATCAAACATCAGAGGAATTAAATATATAATATTAACAAGCACAGAAAAAACACAAATGTTCGTTACATAATCGTTTCGTGTAGGGATCGAACTCATGGCTCTTGGCGTAAAAGAAAAAGACAAAGTATGGAGATTTTTTGGTTGATGATTAAGGTCCAGAAGGTGCTATTGTACTCTGCCGATATTTCACAGCTGAGAATTGTTGAATAATTATATCTAAAGATGCTTTTCTTTTACTGTGTATCACTCATGTTGTTCAGTCTTATAGAAACAATTTTTTTTCTAAAGCTAAAGCGTGAAAGCGGAACAAACAAACCAAATTTGCATTTGTTTGTAAGTATCATATAATTACCTACATACTGCCTAAGAGTTTATGTTCCGGTTTTAAGATATCAATACATTTGTTATTAAATTGATGAGAGACAATGATAAACCATTAAAGATAGGCATCCTCAAGATTAGAGGAATTTTACACATCATTGCAAAAAATAGAGTTACTCTGCTTGGGAAGGATATGACACCTATGGAGAAGTACTTTACTCCGCCGGTATCCCATGACCCCATAGTACTTAAAAAATTAACAGGTTTTAAGAACATCTAAGGTATCAGCACTATATAGTATGCCAATGTTACTTCAAACTAATAGATAACGACATTTTATATATGTATATATATATATATATATATATATATATATATATATATATATATAT
>JACJUM010003317.1:4706791-4886633 GCA_020976665.1 Heortia vitessoides | reverse complement strand
TATATATATATATATATATATATATATATATATATATATATATATATATATATATATATATATATATATAATCTTAATTTCTGTGCATATTTTCTAAGCCGCGAAGCATCGGAAAAGTAGAATAGTATCAAGGTATGACTGGGGTACCGTAAACGCCAGATGGTACATCCAGATATATCTCCAAAATAATATAGCTCAAATGCGATAGCAGCATTCCCCTTTTATTAGTCCTATTTCCCTATATTTAGGGAGCAGTGGGCGTTTTATGGCTGCTATAAAAATAAAAATATTATTATACGCAACAAAGGACGATATAGCTTAATTTTTGGGCTGAATAATATTTTCAAATAAGTGTTTAATATTCATTTGTTTGATCTAAGTTCCTTCCATCTAATTTTTAAATATGCCGTTACATTTTTGTACATTGACAAATCGCAGGCTGTAAACGATCCTTATGGCGCAATATGGTTAAATTTTTGAGACTCATCGTTAACACGACATCTTCGATCCCACAGCACGCGGACTTTCGTTTTCTGGCCTTCGTTGTTACTTTCGACCAATTCTTTAGATTTCTTCCTCGGTGACTTAAGGGCATCCGTTGTGTGTAGGCTGTGTGTGGGTTCAATAACGATTGGTTCAATTTGTGAATTAAAGAGATACATTTTGTTTTTTTATTTTTGACAACTAAATAATAAAATACGGGTCAATCACTGTAAGATTTTTATATCACAGAGTTTATATCAGTCAATTTTTCATAAAAGATAAATATCTAGATTCAGTATATTTTAGATACTAGTGTTTATAATTAGATATCTATGATTAGACATAGGCCTCTCCAAAAAAGGAGGTTTTTTGCCCATAATTGCCGCATTGGGCAAGTGTATTGGCAATCGCAGAGCGCAGTGCACAGTGCAAGCCTGTGCTTTTATGCTGAACTGTTCTGAATAGATATACCGCATTTGTCGGTTCTGCTACCTTATTCGCCTCTTACGATACCTGTAGCAGTGGGAGGTACTATTTTACTCTGCCGGTACGGCACGGCAAATTATATTAATATTTACCATATAATACAGGTACCGCATAGTACAGGTAAGTTACTGTTTGTATGCGCAATTGATTGAGAAAAGATTGAGCTCTTGTAGAGTAATGCAGATATATAAATAATAAAAAGTAATTGTCACACAGCATTTGTACAATGACCTAATTCAAAGATAAATCGGTCAAAACACTCGTGTTAAAGATACTAGACAATAGAAGTATCATGAATAGAATACATATTTGACACCCACCCGTATCATGAATAGAATATTGAAATACATATTTGGCACCCACACGGAAGAAACACAAATATTCATTGATTGAAGGGATGAACCTGCCACCTTTGGCGCAAGAGATAGGAAGACATCAAATGAGCCATCAGGTTCGTCAATGTAATGACGTGAACATTTTTCGCGATTATACGACGATGAATAAAACTGCTGCGCAGAGCTTAGTATACATTTAGGTAGATTTACATCCTAACTAAATACTGTAACAACAATTGTCTAAATATACGATGACATTGACAAACACGTTACGTAAGGGTTCATTGGCAGTGATCCAACGGACTCCAAAGACATTTACATCCAACAATTACATTAGGATTACTAATTCCCACAACATCGCATACATTGACTTGACTCCATAATAAGCCGCTTGAATATTTCTCCTGGATTAGGATCGAACCCACGACCTTTGGAGCACAAGACAAGATCACTAACATCTGAGGTAACAGGTGCCCAGATTTTAAGTTTAAAAAACACGTGAAGCTAGCGTAATGTGGAAGGAAATAAATAAGGTGAGGTTGATAGTTGGGTAAAGAACTCATTAACGAATGTTTAACGTTGTAGCGTCTATATTTCACTCGTAGCGCCGCGCGATGTCACCCGCTTTCAGTTGCAGGGCTTTGATACTAACTTTGCACCCCTAATTTACCCCCTATGAGATGAATTTGCAAAAAAAATGTTCATGCATTTTATGACTTTCAAGAAAGAACCTTTATACTGAACTTTTACCGTATAATTTCAAAAATAATAAAACAATAATGTTCAAAAGGGGGCCAAGTTCATTTCAGTCGATTTTTCGAACAAAACAACAAAATGGGTACCAAGTTCTGTAGATAATCTTGAAATTTATTTATAAGAATAAACAATATTGTAAAATACAATTAAAACAAGAAGCTCACATATAACTTAGGATAAATTAGCTCTAAATTTAACTTGGCTAGTTTTCATCTACTAGTTATACATATCTTTTATTTGGCTAATAAACTTATCTTCTGAATGTAAAAAAATCATTCGTATTCGTATTTATTACTTATAAATACTAACCAAGTTAAATATACAGCTTACCGTATTTTCTTACCTTGACGGAGTTTAATTGATTTTTACGTGTGTTTTCTATATTTTCTTGTACGTTTAAAATGTATTTGCCGACTAAGCTAAAAATTATACCTTAATCGGTAAGACGCTTTGTTAGATTATAATTTAATAAACAAAGCCATGAGAAAATCGAATTCAAACGAAAGAAAAAGATTTTGTTGTTATTATAAATTCAAATGCAATAGTCATTAATAAAAAAAGTTCATTTAAAAAAAAATCAGTCGAAAAATTTTATATTGTCTTATTTTTTTCCTTTCTATGCACAAACTTACCAGGCTGAAAGTTAAATTTCAGCTTTTTTGATCATGGAAGTAGAACACCGGAGGCATTAAATATATAAGACACCGTTACGACTAAGATATTAAAAAAAAGCCAGCAACGCATCTCTAATTCCTTTAGTGGAACAGATGTCCATAAGTGACGGTTATCCCTTACCATCAGTTGACTCGTTTGCTCATTTACACCTACAATATAAAAAATACACTTTTATTTCTAGATCAGAAATACCTTTATATATCTTTACCTTATATTTTTTATTTAATACCTACCATCCGGCTGTGCACAGGTGCAATAAGGATAAAAAATGTTTAATGTGGGTTATCTCTAAGGGATAGATATATACTACCCGAACATTTATTGTAATCTTTATAATCTCGCCGGGATGCATTTGCAGCCAGCGTTTGCAATTGTAATTGCAAAATAATGTGTCTTTTTTACGATATCACATTTGAACCACCCCATTAGTGTTTCACTGATTTATTATGCATGTATTAACCATATAAACCTTCCTCTTGTATCAATCTATTTATTACAAAAAACTGCGTTAATATCCATTAAGTCGTTTTAAAAATCTAAGCAAAAATAGGGACAGACAGCGGAAAGCGTCTTTGTTTTTTATTATGTTGTGATTTCAAAATTGAGAGTAATTAAAGAGCAAAGATTGCTAACATGGCATATTAAAATTAAATATATGCACATTCTTTCGTGTATGATCATAAAAAAACAACAAAGTATCCAAAGTTAACAATCTTAGGTATACGTAAGCGATTAGCGAGACATAATACGGTAAACAACTTAACAACACAAGGTATACGTCCAGTTGTTTGTCATAGAAATTAACACTTCGACCACAGAAGTTCAAGCATTGTTATATTCAAGTCTTTATTGTTCTGATTGCCAAAAGTCTCGTTACCTTATTTAGAAGAAATAGTTACTTACATATTTATTATATATACATCTTATAGACCTGACTCCGTGGTAACTCGCTAAAAACACTTATGTTACAGATATCAGACAGCAGAGTAAAAAAAATACTTTAACACATATTTTTAACACCCAGACACAGGACAAATACAAATATCATTTGAATATTTGTCCTTGATGTGGATCGAACATACAACAATATATTTATATAATTATTTTTTTTATCAAAAATAATGATTATTTATAAGTTTCTTCTGACTAAACTTTTATCAAATATTATTCATAATAAATACCCAGGTCTACTATCACTTGCAGCTGAAAGAATCGAGCGATCGGCCTCATTTAAATCAAATAAAAAACTCAAAATACACAATGATTGTGTACGAAAAGTCTAAGTCTCAGTCTAAAAGAAACCGCATTCCTAAGAAATATTCCGAAAAAATACTACGTCGCTTCCTAACAGTTAATGGTCGTGCAAAAATTCATACACTAATTCTGATTTACCCGATAGTGCAAATGGTAATGATCCCATCTTATGCGCCAGGGGTCGTGGGTTCGATTCCCAGCCAGAGCAAATATTTATACTATGATATTTGTGTTTGTTCTGTGTCTGGATGTTAAATATATGTATTTAAGTAGTATATTTGTGATTCCTCTGTTATTAGCCGTTTGTAACTAAAGTGCTTTTAGCGACTTACCACGGAGTCAGTTCAATGTACGAGTATGTGAGGTCGTGGGTATTTATTATAATATTACATTATTATAAATAAAATTAATAAAAAATATGAAAAGTTAAGCCTATCGCACACGAAAATGTTTTCGGGATAAAAAGTAGCCTATGTGTTAAGTTCAGACAAATGATAAAAACACAGTGAAATAATGTCGTCTAGATCTCTAGACTACTCCGGCGTGAGACAGTAACAAAACTATACACAAACTTTCGTTTGTAATATTAGTATTAGTTATCAGATATATTTTTCTCACTTAAAGAAAGTTATTTAGCTCCCAACCTCCCCAACCTCGACAATGGTGAAGCTATGTGAAAACATAAGTGTAATTTTCTTCTCCATTGTTTAGGATCAAATATTAGTTGGTTTTACTCACATATCAAAATGGCTATAATGCTAGATAATTCCATTGTTCGCATTTTCTCTCACATGTAATACCTTTATAATGTGTGGCAGCTGTATGATCACGCGTGATTGATGTCGCGCGTGCTGGTGTTGGTATCTTTGTCTTTGTATGTTATTTTGCGTGGTTAGTGCAGCTATCTTAAAATTTCTTACAAGTCAAGTCTTCCCGGTGTTAATGTATTTTTGGGATATATTATTCGAGACTTAGACTTTTCGTATACAGAATAATGGTGTATATTGAGGTTTCTATCTGTTTTATATGTGGCTACTAATTCTGAGAAAACATATTTGATACATATATATATATATATATATATATATATATATATATATATATATTTGTTCGAATCCTACCCAGGATAAATATTTATATAATGATATTGGTGTTTGTCCTGTGTTTGGGTGTTAAAATATGTATTTAAGTATTATTTTTGTGATTTATCTGTTGTCTGATGTCTGTAACACAAGTGTTTTAAGCGACTTACCTCGGCGTCAGGTCTATGTATAAGATGTTGTGTTAATATATATATATATATATATATATAATATAAATAAAGTCATAATATTTATATTCAGTCATAATATTTATTATATTTCAAATATTTATTTGTAAGTGGGAAATATACTTCCCACTTACATACGTTCCTATTTACTTTAAATTAAAGCTAGAATGATTTATCAATAAAAATTACAAAAAACTATTTTGTATCACAATCTCTCACTTCGCTTTTTGATACCGTGCTATGAATGAGCCATACAACTCGTACACACTATATCCGCAAAATTCACTTATGCAATCAAAGTTCTATGACCTCGGTATTAGTTGCGTCAAATTCCGGATTTGCATTGATCAATGTTTATTTTTGGAATGTTACGTGATGTGATAAACTCGAGAATTACCCGTTAAGTTAATTTGATTACTTCTAATATGAGTTGAAAGCGAACGGAAAGTATTTAATTGTTAATTATACATAAGTTTCCTTATTATATATTCCCTACTCATTACAATTTTACAACGATAATCATCACCATTATCATTATACCAGCTATTAAAAGTCCACTGCTGGACATATGCCTCTCCAAGAAAGGAGGTTTTTTACCCATAATTGTTTCGCTGGGCAAGCGTGTTGGCAATCGCAAAGCGCAGCTTTCACAACGGGGATGCTACTGCTCATCCCCACTCTGTGCATTTGAGCTGAATTGTTTCGAGTGGATATACCGCCATTTGTCAGTTCTGGTACCTCAGTCGCTTCTTACGACACCTGGTGCAGTGAAAGATACTATTCTACCCCTCGGTATCTCATCATAGCAGCCGTAAAACGTGTACTACTAGACATCCACTGGACTGGACTGGGCTCCCCAAGGAAGAAGAAATTTGCCCATAATTGCCGCGGTTTGCAGGCATGGTGGCTATCGCAGAGCGTGGCTTCGCGACGGGGGTGCTGCTGCCCATTTCCGCCTAGTTTTGTTTGACAATCGATGTATACGACAATAAAAGGTTTTTTTTAACAGATCTATTCGATTTCGCTAACTTGTGGAAACGAATTTCAAGAGTTACTGGTGGTTCCTTTTCTATTCAGAGCTTTTTTTATTTATACTGAAAGATTTTCAATTGCTAAAAGACTAAAATATTTCTACCGCAGTGGGGTCACTGTTTTTCTAAATCAAAACGTACGACCGATAGTGGTGCTATTTTATAATAGAAATGACTAAGATTGAGTATGCCTATTTCAAGAAGACGATGTTTTTTCAGAGCTAATTAATATTATTTACACAGACAACAAAATCTACAGAAAATCTTGTAAATTTTTACTTCTTATTTTCAACTTAATGTCTCACATATAAACACTTTTTACAATTGCAAAATTCTGATGTATTTAAGAAGGTTGATCTGATGCTTTTTTGTACTAATATTAATATACAGTAGTAAAGTAATTGGGCCTGATTGCGCAGATGGTAGTAACCCTATCTTGTGCGCCAAAGGTCATAAGTTCGATCCCCACAAATATTTCTGATATTTGTGTTTGTTTTGTGTCTGTCTGTTAAATATATGTATTTAAGTATTCAATTTGTGATTTTATCTTTTGTATGTCGTTCATAACACGTGCTTTAAGCGACTTATCTGGGAGTCAGATAAAGAGATCGGAGTCAGGCAGAGAGATGTTGTATAAATTAAAAAAAGGTTCTCTAAGTAAATTAAAGTCAGACCACATAAATAATTTCATCGTAGTATAATATCGAGCGAACTAATCTCATTTTTGTATTACGCTATAATCTATTACAAAGAAAAAATAATTGTTTGTTTGTTTGGTATGATTTAATTCGGTCAATTGAAATAACTATCTACGACTAAAAAGCTACATCTTTGCCTACTAACATACCCTATATTATATTATATATAATTAAACATAAATAAACACCTAAAATTGGTAATGCACGATTTGTATTATTGTGAGTTTGTTAGAAATATAATCAAAAATTACACAACCGATTTCAAAATTTTTTTATTATAGAAACTGAGATAATTATCAAATTATTTTATATTTATTATAATTTCACTGCGTCTAACCCTTCAAATTGTAACACCGAAGTGAAACCACTGATTTAAAGCAGAAATAAATGTGATTTTAAGAACAAAATAATTACATATTTTAACTAAGTTTTTACATATTTGTTTTAAGAAATACGTTTTAACTTAATTTTAACTTAGATAGATAGATGATAGATGTTCTTGGATTTTTAATTTTCAGACTGTAAACCCTATTTTTGCCAGTCCAGTTTCTTCAAAATGTGCAACAATTCCTATGGTTACTGTTCATCTCCTAAAAAGGCCTTAGAGATCCGATGAGTCGCGCTAAGGCGTAAGTATAGGTACTCTGTCGCCTCAGGACAGTCTATGATATGATTCGTTGTTTCCTTGCTCCTTTCGCAGGCTCTGCACGCAGGCTTTCGGTAATACGTAGGGTGAACCGATGTTGGTTTAGTTGGGCGAGCCCTGTATATACTCCAACCAGTATTCACAGCTGTAACCGTTTTAGATTTCTTAGCTGCAGTGACAGTCTGTGGTCAATGGTGGGTATCGTTTCTTTGGCTTGTCGACATGTACCAATGCTAGTCCAGTATTTTTGATGTTCCCTTACTATGTCTTGACACAGAGTTATTTCCGGTAAATTTAACTTAACGACCACTGCTAAATAAAAGCCATCCCAAGAAACGGGCATTTGTCTATAATTGCCGTGCTGAGCAGGCGTGGTGGCAATCACAGAGCGTAATCAGAGTTGTTGAGCCAAGTTCGGATGGATATGTCACCCGTGGGTTCCATTATCTTACGACACCTGGTACTATTCCACACTACCCGTACCCATATCAAAAATAATAATTTCATTGCAAAAATTTGGTAAAGAATACCCTATTTTATACTTCTTTATAATTACAATGGAAACTTCGAAAGCCGTTTTACGAATACCTGAGTCTGTCACAGTCTCATTACTTCGTAACTATTAATACTGCGCATATATATATATATATATATACAACAAACTGTAATAGATAACAAAAATAATTCAAAGTACAGTCGAGTTCGTAAATCATCAATGAGTTAGTCGTACTTAAACTTTACTAGCTAAGCAAATTGCTTGTACACATTTTATTAGCAGCTATAAATAAAAATTTTATTAATTGTTATTATTTATCATCATCATATCAGCCATTGAAAGTCTATTAAGGTGATACCGAATACCCACAAAACTACTCCACTGATTAAAAAGAATACTTATGAAAAGCTACATCACGAGATGATATGACTAGACTAGATGTATCGGTAGAGTAGAATAGCATCTTCCACGTACCAGGTGTCGCTAGAGGCGACTTAGATACGAGAACCGACTGATGACGGTATATCCATCCAAAACAGAGTAGCTCAGATGCACAGGGCGGGGATGAGCAGCAGCATCCTATAACACAGCCATCCTGGACAAGTATAACCAACATACTTGTCCAGTGCGGCAAATATGGACAAAACTCCCCTTTTCTAGGGGAGGACAATGTCCAGCAGCGGACTTTCAATGGACGAAATGATGATGATAATGATTGTATATCATAAATCATTAGAATAATAAATAAACTTTTTTTCTTTATCATACCAATTCAAATTAAATAGTCATGGTTAAGACAGGACAATGTCAGTTGGGTCAGTTAGAATTAGTATAGATTAAATGCAACCAGAGTAACACTTTGCGAGCCGACCGTACCTGCCATAATATAAAGTGAGTTACGAGCTTTAAGATTCTACTTTTCCTTTCGTCTACCGTCTTGGTAATTTTTTACAATCCGCTAAGTACCGTTTTACTACAACCACCGGTTAGAGTAAGCCCTCGTCTATAAAATTTACGATTTGAATAATTTACGAGTTTGCAGACTAGCATCACCCCGCGGTTTCACTCGCGTTAAGTTGTTGAACTTTCACACCAACTTTGCACCTCAATCTTACCACTTTAAGGGATGATTTAAAAAAAATATTTTATACGTGCTATATGACTTTAAATAAAGTATCTGTATATATTACATTAGAATAACTTTAACCCCTTTAGAATTTTCAAAAATTTTTCTTAGTACTTAAAAAGAGGATTTTAAAAATTGCTGCTACATTCTAAAACGAATCTCTGTGAAATAAAATTTAACTTCTAACTCTCACAAATTTAGGCCCTGCATATGTTAGTAAGTCAGTCAATTAGTTAGCATTTTCTTTTATGTATACAGATTACCTTGTGCCTATATTCTATTACGAATATAAAGATTATTAACGTCTATATTCTTGAATCCAAACATACTTCCTTTATGAGCGAGAGAGGTATGCAAAGTGGAGATTCATAGTCTCTGCCTATATCGATGAGACACAGGCGCGATGTATGTACTTCCCTTATTTCCTGCATTCAAATATAACTTTTTAACAAGCACCGGTTGAATGTAGACTACACTAAGTTTATTTTATCAATGTCTTCAATTAAGTAGGTGACAGAATAACAATATAAATAAACTTAGCAAATTGTTTATTCTAAAACTCAATATTATGATTTTTCAATACAGAATAGTTAGTACAATATTCACTTAGTGGTGACCAGGTGGTAACGCAACACCAGGTATACCATATGCGTTTTACTGACCCTAAAAAAATGGAAAAGTTTCTTTAATTTTTAATGTTTGCAAGTATCTTGGGCAAGTGTTTTTCTAAGATTTTAAAGTCTATAAATACTGGCTTTAAGGGATTATTTGTTAAGGCACCAAGAACTATATGTAATGAAACTTTCTCCTAGACCAGGTATCATATTAAGAGGTTGAGGTACCAGAACCTACAGATGGCGGTATATCTGAAACAGCTCAAATGCAAAGGGCGGGGATTGGCGCAGCATTTCTATCGCGAAAGCTGCACTCTGTGATTACCAATACGCTTGCCCAGCGCGGTAATTATGGGCAGATTTCCACTTTTTTTCTGAGGCCAATGACCAGCAGTGGATTTCCGTTGGCCGGCTCTCAAATAAACCAAACATTAAACTGTAGAGTCTTATTAAACATATTCTATAACTGAAACGAAGAAATTAAACATAGTTTTCTTTTGTCAAATAGAAAGCAGTTAAACCGTTGCAACAAGAAGCCAAAATATTGACGACATAATTATATTTAATGCAAATTATTCACAATAATTTTGGTACCCTGGCTTAACATTAATTTGATCAGTAGAGTTAAATATTTATTAATACATTCTCATTGATTATTTTTAAAAAATTAATTTAAAAAAAATTTTTTCAATCTTTCTCCAACTAAATGTAAACTAATCTAATTCTTCTTACTACTATTTAAAACACTAACTATTAATGTCCTAAAAATAAGTGATAAATTAATCACTTTATTTTTATAACTACTAGAAATATATATGAGTTGTCTTATCTTATTTTACCTATATATTTCTATTTGATTATTCATAAACAATAATTTTATGAAGCAAAGGATAACACAATGTTACTCTCTCGAGAGCATTAATAATATTTTTTATTATTATTACCAGGACAAACAAGCACATAGTACGCGTGACAGCAAGCGTCACTGCAGTCTATAGATGCTTGTAATATCAAAAGAATATCACTAGCGGATCGCCAACCTAGTAACTTGAAGATATTTTGTCACTTTACCCAGTAATACCCACCTCTCGCATCCTTCAAACAGGAACCCAGTAAAGCGAACATTACTATTTGGTGTTAATACGTGAGAGTAAGATTCCAATGCGTATGACCTTAGTTAGAGGTCTACTACCTCATGTAAGATATATTCATCAGAATCAATTTTCTGGTTACACCGTGAAAGTGTGACAGACACATTTTGTATAAATTATATTAGCATGGTTGATGGATTGGGTGTATAGATGTTTGACACTTAATAATCAAATCCGGACCACACAATATAATTCACAATTCACAATCCAAAAGAAATATCATAAAGTATGTCATTATTAATTAATAGTAATATCTGCATAAATATAAATCTTATAAATGGCAAACCAAACAGTTCAACAAATGAATAAAACTAGATTGTTAAAATCTGTGTCAAAGTTTATTATACCATCAAAAATACTCTTAAAAAGTAGACCGAGCGGATTCCACGAAATTCCTGCAGTGAGAGTAAACTCTCACTAAGGATTTACGCGAAAATACTAAACTAAATCTTGTTACGGGTTATGTAAGTGTATCGTGCATGTCAAAGTATTTTTTTTTATCGCGACAGATGATCGTCGGTCATTCTCAAAGAAACCGGCTCAGTCATTGAGCGGAAACATACGGGCATATTTCGGGTCGATCAAGTACAGCGAGCTGCTCGGTGTACTTAATATAGAGGTTTAATTAAAGTCAATAAATAATTTTAAGTGTGTATGACTATAGCTTAAGTTAGTACTAATACTTGAAACTCAATACAATCTCGGGAACTGCTGTATTTCTTAAACATAAGCTTTCACACATCGATTTAAAACATTAATATGTAAATATTTGACATTCATTAAGAAAGATTTCTTTATACAAAAGAAGTGACATGATGTTTTGATAAATGTAACGCCGTATAAATATATTTTTCTGATTTTTCTACTCGTATATATAAAAGAAATATTATAGTCAATTATTTTTTGTCATGAACTACAATTCTTATAATCTTTTTCTGTATTGAGAAGATATTAAGATTGGAACTAGCGTAAATTTTAAATAAATTTTAAACAATAAGCCGAAGAAAGTTACGACTGTTTAAATCAAATAAATTAAAGCAAGGAATTTGAAATAATAAGTTGATTTTAAGAATAATCTGTAAATATTTTAGGATAACTAAACTTTTAAAAATTGTTTTATTCTATTTAGGCTTTAACTATGTAAAAAAGTATGTCCCTATTGGTTAGGCTTAAAACGGTGACGTAGTTTTAATTAAAATTGCCACATACCATACCTAGGACCCTACTCATATACCCCCCCACCCTCAGACCCCACCGGAAAATTATTGTGGATCTCTAAATATTTTTATTGACACATAGTTCGATACTTCGACCGTTGACAATAGAGGTTTATAAATTTTAATAAGAAGAAAACATTTCTTGCACTTAGTATCTAACTTTGAATAATAATAACGGTTTCTTTTCATCTCTACATTCATAACAGCTTATTAAACAACTTGACAAGTACTCAAGTAAAAAAATAATCTTAAAAAAAACTCAAGTTAAACATAAGTTCAATAAATGCAATAAGTTCAAGCATAAACACTAATCAACTAGTCGGCGAATAAGTTGGCCAACAAGTGTGGCTTGATATCGAGCCGAACGCACCCAAAAACAGGTGCTACAGAAGCGAGGCGAGGCAAGAGATCACTTTCACGGGCCACACGGACCGGCGATGCCTACTTATGTGAATTCTTGCATTTCTCAACCCGGTTAGATAAAGGTTTGGTTATTATTTTAGTAATTAATCAAGTCGTAATTCAATATTTATTCTTCGTTGAATTAATTGAATATTCTTTGGTATTTAATTAAAAATGTATAAAATTCATTTGTTTATTAAATGGATTCATTCATTACGTCTTATTTGTAAAAGAAAGTTTTATTTCTAATCTTTATATATTTTATTTCAGTGTATCAGCAACGACATTTGTTGTTTTCGTGTATTTTTATAATAACTAACCTTTTTATATAAAGGTGAAAGTTTGATTGGGGATAGATTTCCCGTAGAATAAAACAGGTTTAATTCATGGATCGATCGAATTCATTCGGACAGTGATAGTTTAGGTCAAAGTGATATAACTTCTTAATATAAATTGTCTTTGTCCTGAAAATGTTTTTTGTGGAAGTTTAGGATAGATATATTTTTATTTTGTGATACAAAGAGTTATTATATTTTGCGCAATTTTAAATTGTGTACAATAAAATTTGATAAGTAAATGATATATTAACGCGAATGAAGTCACGGGGAAACGCCTGTCGTGGTCCCATGGTCACAGACAGCATCATGCGTGAGCGGCTGGATCGATTTCATTAGGTTTTTTGTATTCGTTATAGTCAGAAGAATGTTACGGTGTATGCAAGAAATAAAAAAATTGCGCTGTTAACAAACAATATAAAAACGACATAATGACCATATACATTTTTCTAGAGTCATTTTATGACATTTGATAAAACTGTCAGTCATTTGATAGTTGACGCAATTGACAGATTGCGCTACTGAAAAATAAATGAGACATATCTGAGAAATATCAGCTGCAAGACGTCCACTGCTGGACATAAGCCTCTCCAAGTGATTTCCAATAGGAATGATCGTCGATTAATCAGATCGTCTATCGGCTCTACATGCTAAGTGGCCTACCCACTGCTTATTAATCCGCTGGGCTATGTCGGTAACTATAGTTCTTCTACGTATCTCCTCATTGCCCGCGAGCTCGTTAGGCTATTTTCAGTTGGCTAATAAAGTCAATAGTTAGATAACACGTTTCTAAATAATGTCTATATAATAATAATATACTTTTTATTGTACACCAATGAAAACAACACAAGAACATCACAAAAACATGGAGTAGTAGGTACAGAATGCGGCATTATCGCTAAATCGTTATATATATATGTCATGTGGTGGCACAATCAGGTATTATTATATACTGCCCATCTTCACCCTATGCATTTGAGCTACACTGTTTCGGATGGCTATACCGACATCTATCGGTTCTGGTATATGATTCAACACTTACGAAACTTGGTACATAGGGAGATGCTATTCTAATCTGCCAGTACATCTCTGCATATAAACTAATATTCATAGTAGAGACAACAATGTCTGGTGGATTAACTAGTACATTATATAGTTTAGTAATTAAATAACATAATATTTCATGAACGTCCTCATATAAGCGAAAAGAAGTCCATTGTTGAACATAGGCCTTCCCAAGAAGAACGGATTTTTGCCCGAAACTGTCGCGCTCGGTAGGCGTAGTCAATTGCAAAGTCTAGCACAGCAACGGGGTTGCTGCCCTCCATTATATTGGAAGCGCTTTTTCATTTGGATATACTGCCATCTGTCGGTTACACACGACACCTTATACACGGAGCAATACTATTGTGACCCTCGGCTAGACTGCCACTGCCATTTTTCGGTAAATAATTTATTGACAACATCAGTTATGTTAGAAACGAATATGTAAATTTTATTATTTCGAACATAGTGTTCGACCCAGCGATTTTGTCTAGACTGACGACCACTTTCGTCGGTATCTATATAAATACAATTTTCTAAATAATTTGCATTAAAAAGTAGTTTTGTTTCGGACCGTGTCGTACGAAAGAGTTAACTGCCAAACGAATGTTCCGACGCCATGTCCTCAGTGATAGTTCAATACTGCCTAAGTGGTAGCTGTAAATAAGGTTCGAAGTTCGATTAAAAAAGCTGAAATGTGGACCTTATATACCTATACACTATTCGTTTGCTACATACGTGGTATTGAAGTGTCACTGACGATATGTTTGTCATTTTGACAACAATGTAAGTTACATTTGCTTAAACTTTATTGGCATTTTATATGTCGTTTGATTAGTAATGATGACATCCTAGTAATATTGTGCGAAAGTTTTTGTGGATGGTTGGATGTGTATATTTGTTACTCTTTCAAGTCGGAACGGGTGAACAGGTCTATGTGAAATTTGGCACAGATATTTTTTGATATCTGTAATATCATATTTGCGTCAGACAAAGTGGTATGGTAATCGTACCTCCCACTGCACCAGGTGTCGTAAGAGGCAACTAAGGTACGCTTGCCCAGCGCGGCAATTATGGCCAAAAATCACCTTTCCTGGGGGGGTCCAGTAGTGGACTTTTAATTGCTGGTTTCTTCAAGAAATCTGTTTGTTTTTTGCATAGTCTAGCTGTCAAAGAGCGATGTAGATATCTTTCTGGAATAGCAAGAGTTTCTCAGGGATGAGATATAGAGTAAAGACCTTGCACTGAAAGTGAAAGTGAGTAATAAAATCAAGAACAAACTCTTTAATAATTCAAAATAGCGTATGCACATAAATATTTGACATTGGAATCTCAACTAAGATTATAATTGAGAAAATTTTAAAAAGAATATTAATTATTTTATAAATATTTTAGAATCTATAGAATAGATTTTTATTTATATTAAGTCAGTCAGTTATAGTGTATGTCAAAGTCTTCCAACAAGATTAGAGGTACCCGCTTCCAACGACTGTCATTTTAACTATAAATATTTTTGGTTGATAAACAAGCATACAGTAAAAGCGTCAGCCAATAGACCCTGTGTTACCAACTTTATGACAAGACTGATTTATCCCATATTACCCAATAAAGTCATTACCTTTCTAACTGAAACCGCAATGCGAACACTGAAATATGCCGGCGGAAATATGTAGGTGAGAGTGACATACCAAGGAAGACAACCTTTTTGAGGTCTATCTTCATCATTACAGCCATTAGGAATCCACTGCATATAGGGAATTTGCACATAATCGCCACGCTGGGTAAGCGTGTTGGCAATTGCAGTACGCAGCTTTCGCGACGGGGATGCTGCTGCCCATCCCCACCCTGCGCATTTGAGCTACACTGTGTCGGATAGATATAACGCCATCTGTCGGTTCTGGTACTTTAGTCGCATTTTCCGACACTTGGTACAGAAGGAAGTACTTTTCTACTCACGGCTTTCGACACATAGTTCTACCTTATGTAAAATCAATTCAATTATATAGTAATATGTTTAATTTCAGAATAACGATTGAAAGTGGCTGCATTAAGTAATAAAGTGGACTTCAAACCACACAATTTTCTAAATACTTTACATTAAATCTACATTTCCGCACTGTAACACGAACAAGCTATAATAGGCAATATACATTCGCCGGCGACCCGGGCAAACGTGATCGAGACTTCCTTTGTCAAAATGAGGTAATTTTGATGAATATGGATTATGTCGTCTGATTTTCACTTTCACATCCTTGTCAAACTTGTAATATGCACGTTTATGTCTAGTGGGGCGCCCGTGGGTTCTTTCGCACGGGATCTTGGTGAGTGGTGTTCGAATGCGAAAATCTAGTGGTTAAAAATATCAGTTTTCCCGAGTATGGTGCAAGCAAAATACCCAGTGACCTTTGGACCTCAATTGGGTTTAATGTTAGAATAAAAGTACGTTTATTGTATTTATATGTATAAAAACAGTGTAATTACAATTGTTGAACAAAATTTTGCAATTGTAGCCTTAGAGCGTATACAAGATAGATATTACAAATAAATAAATAATTGAACACAACATATTGACCTGACTCAGAGATAAGTCCCTCTAAGCACTTATGCTATGGACATCAGATAACAGAAGAATCAGATATTTAAGATCCAGGCACAGAATAAACAAAAATATTCATCATATTGCTCTCGGGTGGTGATGGAATCCACGATCACTACCAGCTGCGACATCAGGTCCATAAAATAACATAATTATGCTCGTTAATTTTACTTCTCCATAGTTAGGATCATCATTATACTAGTAATTGTAAATCCACTGCTGGATATATAGGTCTTCCAAAAATGCGGGATTTGCCGCGCTGGGCAAGTGTGTTGGCAATCGCAGAGCGTAGCTGAAGCTACGGGGATGCTGCTGCCCATTCCCACCCTGTACATTTGAGTTACACTGTTTCTGATGGATCTACCACCGTTTGTCGATTCCGGTACCTTAGTCACGAAGGTACTATTCTGCTCTGCCAAAACCCCACTGCAAAGTTATAATACAGAAACTAAAAATATTTTTAAGTTTATAATTATTATTCGACAAAAAAAATTGTTTGAGCTTTTTTACAGATACACCAGGTTTGTGTCTAACTTTCCAATCAAGATATGATTACTTATATACTAGCTAGTCCCTGTGTTTGAAAATGCCAAAAATAACTTATCATAGCGGATCTTTTCTTAAGGGCAATATAACAACCCTTGTTTCAACATTTTTAACATCCCCTCTTAGTGTGTTCCTTTGACAAATGCAAAATTGGCTATTGCGGACATTATCTTCATACTAATTAAGGAAAGTAATAAAGTTTAATCTTAAAAATAAGTACCATCCCGTCTCGAGTTACGCTTTTTGCCACTACACCTGCCCAGCATTGTAATTTTAGGTAAAGTTAAAATTAAAGTCTTTAGAACAGTGCCTACAAACCATCGATTACCATGAAAAATCTAGATTATACTTTTGCTTACTAGTAAACAGTTAATGGGTAAAATTATAATTTCATTTATTAAAAGCAGGGCTCCGCGTAATTTACATTTCCGTTTAGAGAAAAATTAAAAATTGGGATAAAATATAACTTATATTATTTGATGATTACATACATTTCTATAAATGAAAGAAATCTTAAAATGAATAGAACAGTTTTTGAGTTTATTCATTACAAACTCACAGTATAATAATAATGAAACATAGACACAGAACAAAGAAATACTCATCATTAACTTATTTTTTCTGGGTAGAGATCGAACCTACGGCCCTTCACGTATAAGTTATCGACGTCACGACCATCGGGCCCGTCATAATACAAATCTTGCGTCACTACATTGTATTTAGGTTTAATTCCTTGAATGATGTTATTATCTATAAGCCTATGTTACTCGGTGACAATGATTGATGAGAGAATTATTTAAATAAACGGTCCAGTAGATTTTATATTAACTTGTAAAAAACAAATAATAAAACATTTCCCATTTTTGTATTAATAATAATAAATTCCCACAATTTCTTAAACATTTACCTGACTTCGTGGTAAGTCGCTTTAAACACTTATGTTACGGATGCCAGACAACAGAAGAATCACAAATATACTACTTAACTACTTACATTTAACACCGAGACACAGAACAAACACAAATGTCATCATATAAATATTTATTCTGGGTGGAAATCGAACCCACAACCCCTGACACACAATATAGGATCACTACCGTCTGCACCATCGGTCCCGTCATGTTTTATATTAGTGTAGATTATATTTAAAACGTAACGATAAATAAAACTAACCGTAACATTTTAGCAATTTTGACCAACTTTTATTCCCACACTAAGTTTATATCCGGGGTTTCCATCGTTTTCTCCACTTAACACAATCTAATACATCCTCAGGAATCAACCAATTTACCATCCAGCACACGCAACTCTCTCGATTACATCTATCTCTCTCCAACGCGTACAAAAATGACAGTGAAAGATGAATGATTCAATGTTGCATCATGCATGTTCGTGGACTATTTTTTGTCCCTCTTATGTAACAAGTAGTTTTTGAGATAGCTGTATGGTGTGATTGGTGAATTTAAATCACGTGTGTCCAGAGGTTGTACTGCAAGTTTTTAACGGGTCGGTGTTAAGAATTGCCTTTCTTTATTACGCTATATCTATAGAAGAGCTTGTGATAAATGATTATAATAATAATATTGTACAACAGACAAAAAATAGAAAAGAACAAAAATCATAATTACAAAGTGACCGGCCTGATGGCGCAATTGGTAGTAACCCTTTCTATAGTATGTATACATATGTATATTTAATATTAGTATTTGTTCTGTGTCTAGGTGTTAAGTTTATTTGTGATTCCTCTGTTATCTGATGTCTCAAACATAAGCTTTAATTGACGTATCTCGTAGGTCTATCATTGTATAGGATATTATGTGAATTATTTAATATTGATTATGCTTTAAGGTCAGAGATAAATATTTATTACGTATATATAGGGTTCAAACCCACGACCATTTGTGCATAAGATAAAGACACCGCAAAAAGCCCGAATATTAAAAAATAAATAATTACATCTGAAATCATGTTTATATTTCTAAGTAAATAAAGCCGTGAGATATCGGCAGAGTGGAATAGTACCTCCGCCTGTACCAGGTAAGAGGCGACTAAGGTACCGGAACCGACAGATGGCGTCCATCCATCCAGAACAGTGCAGCTCAAATGCAGAAGGCGGGGTGGGTAGCAGCATCCCCTTCGCCAAGCTGTGCTCTGCGATTGCTAATATTCTGCCCAGCGCGGCAATTATGCACAAAAATCCCCCTTTCTTGAGGAAGCCTATGTCCAACAGTGGAATTCCAATGGCTGGTATGGTGAGGTAAAAAAAAGTAAAAGCTACATATGGAAGAGTTAAGCGTTGGTATGGACGCGTCTCATACGAATCTGAGACAATAAGGCTTTGAGATAACAATAAGGCTTTCACTGCTTTGCCAGCTAATTAAATTCCACCATTTTCTTCGTCGATAATCCAAATACTTACGAGTATTCTTCTTTATGAGAAACACAATCAGATTCTATCTACAAATTACGATTAATCTATTTACTTTAAATAATATTTTAAATAATATATACTTTCTTTTTTAAATATACTTTTAATATTTTAAATACTTTACTATTACTAAATACCTATATATACATATATACTTTATTTACTTTACATTATTAAATATATTATATATATTTATTTATTTGAATGCTTTAAATCGTTCGTACTTAACTTCTGCATACACTAATATTTACTCATAAAGTATCAAATTAATTTTGTCATACTAACTTATAGTTCCTCAAAGAAAGCCATTCCAAGTATCTACTCGAGATTTTTCACTAACGATTATAAATAATGAATTGAACATATATCGATTTAGTTGTAAATTGTACGTCGATGAAAGTTTTATTATGGCACGGTAAATAACAAATGATCTTGCGTGACACAGTCGATCTGAACGAGAGGATATAAAAATGTTCAAGCTTTTTTGGACGCGGTATTTGGTGTTAATGTTTGCTATACGTCTTTAATTTTGTTACGTAATTTTATAAACTAAATAAATTAAATATAACTAATAACAAGAAATTAGACGCTTAGAAACAAATAATTTAGAATTAATCACTTCTTAAATTATTTCTCATAATTTAAGTCTATTCAAAAAGAGAGTGCTGGCATTGATTTGGAAATTCGTTGATAAGATTTTGCATATATTTTTTCATTTAATTATTGATAATAAATTACCAATTTGTTTTTTTATGCAGTGAAAACTATATGCGACGTACGGACATACACTTTGTCTTTATGTCGGTAACTTACTGTACTTTAGGTTTTGCTGCTTGCTCCATTGCTAATATAATTTATTTAAATATACCAATAATCTGCACCTTTTAATTATATACGTTACAAAATCACTAGCTAGCATAAAACAGAGTCGCTTTCCGCCGTCTCTCCGTTCCTATTCGTGCTTGGATCTTTAAAACTACGCAACGGATTTGATGTGTTTTTCTAAAAAAGAGTGATTTCAGGAAACAGTTTATATGTATGATACATTCATAATATAATAGATAATCACTGATAATTTAAAAGGTTTCCAATGTGATGTCGTAAATAAACGCATTTTTTGCGATTACATTTCAAACGCTGGGTGAAAAATCAAAATATCCAACTGCAGTACACATAAAAAAAACTTCAAAAAAGCGATGGTACGTGTCTAGTCTCTTAGGGATAACCCATAATAACCGATTTTTATTTTCACCGCACCTATACGAAGTCGGATGTAGTATCGCTAGTAATAAATAGATCTTAAAGTAATTATAAAAGCTGCATTACAAGAATAAATATTATTAAAATTTGTTGTGTTAAAAATTGACAAAATATTTTCTTATACATATTATTTAATAACGCCAGTATAGAAAAACTTATTTTTTAAAGGTTTCTACTTAATATTTTCACTTTGCTTTGACAAAATAAGACCATTATTAATATCTGTTAATATAGTCACTTTATACAGACTTTTCCTTACATAGGTACTGTTAGCTGAGAGTAAAACGACCAATTATTCACATCTATCGGACATCATCACATACATCGAATAGACATCCTCAGTTTTCCCACAAAATCTGTCACAGTATTTGCAAATTTGACGCGCGCATAATTATTTTCAATTTGACTTCATGTTATTCTGTAGTTGTAATAACTTACTATTAAAGTTAATTATTTCTATTTGCATAGAAAACTTACATTTACGGACCCAGATATTTTATATTAAAAGAAAACTTATACCGCATCCAAAATGATCATGTATATTACACGTTCCGTAACAAAAAGTGTTTGAAGTGAGAGTAATCTGTATTACAGCAGCATTACAACCTATGATCCTAAGAACGCATACTTGGCTCTTATAACATTACGTAACATTATAAACTTCATGCGAAAATGACCTTTATCACCGATTGAGAAGAGTCGAAATAAATAATAATATTAAAGTGCGAAATAAATAGGTATGAGAAATAATTCGACTCCTTTTCTTATTGCTATTTTTTGCTCTGTAATCAGAAACATGAATCACTCTGGCTGAATATAACGATTTTTTTAATTTGTGCAATAACATGCAAGGAACCAACTCTTATAATTATTTTATTTATCGTATAACAGATGAACCTACAGAAAAGTTTACGTACAAATTTGAACTCAAAGACTCACTTTTTAATACTAATATTGATTGCAAAATGTTGACATTTATGTGTAGTTGTTCTATTAACTTTGTTTACTTAGTAGCGGTCGTGACTTCTCGCAAAATTATTTTAAGATAATATTAAACATGGTTGTGTGGAAGCGGTAGAGTAGAATAGTAATAAGTGTCGAAAGAGGCGACTAAGGTACCGGAACCGACAGATGGCGGTATATCCATCCGAAGCATTATAACTCAAACGCAAGGGAATGCGCAACGAAGCGTACCTCTGCGAAGCTCTGCAATTTTGGACCAGTTTCTCTTTTCTTGGGGAGGCCTATGTCCAGCAGTGCACTTCCAATGGCTGATATGAAGATATAATATAATGAATTCGTACAAAACATTATCATACGTAGCGGCCATCGCAGATTGTAACTCCACAACTAGAACGCTATTAGCTATCCCCGCCCTGTTGCGGTTCTGGTATCCTAGTCGCCTATTACAATACCTGGTATATGTAAAAGTTCTATTATTTTCTGTCACTAACCCAAATCTTCAACAAATAATTTATTTGAAATTTTTAAGTGTCACTTTTAAGCCACCTAAAATTATTTTTTTTCTATTTGAAATTGAAATTAGTAAGTAATTTAATACATCGCTGTTATCTTGATAACATGAGCTAGCGTCCGGAAGATGCAAGTAATTATTTTGCGTGTGCCGATATTTCCTGTTTCCGTTCCAACCGTAACATGCAGTATGCAGCACGCAGCGAGCTGAAATATAATTACGAGACACTTCTAGGAAAGATTTTACATAAGTTTATGTTCCTTTTGTTCGTTAGCTTCGTCCCTCTGTAATATTACTTTGTTTTTTTTCCCTTTATATTCTCTCGTACTCTTTGTTATTGTCGCTTTAAATAATAACAATTTTAAATATATAGTGTTAAGAACTTAAATTATTTTATCTTACAAATATAGATTGTTTGTCTTCTCTCTTACAACAATTTTACAGTTTTGCTGTGCCCGTACATACACAAATGTATCTATTGTGATTTACCACCAGTGTATGTAACATTATGGTGTGAAATAAACGATTGATATAGATATTGGAAGAAAGGACCTATAATTAAATTGATATTGAATGTTTTTTACATTGTTTATTCCATATTCTTTGTAATGTTAAAATCATATCCTCTCTCTCTACCTCCACCATCTCCCTCTTTCTCTCTCTCTGCATCTCTCTCTCTCTTTCTCTCTCTCTCTTTCTCTCTTTCTCTCTCTCTTTCTCTCTCTCTCTTTCTCTCTCTTTCTCTCTCTTTCTCTCTCTTTCTCTCTTTCTCTCTTTCTCTCTCTTTCTCGCTCTCTTTCTCTCTCTCTCTCTCTCTCTTTCTCTCTCTCTCTTTCTCTCTCTCTTTCTCTCTCTTTCTCTCTCGTTCTCTCTCTTTCTCTCTCTTTCTCTCTCGTTCTCTCTCTTTCTCTCTCTCTCTCTTTCTCTCTCTCTTTTACAGTATATTTCTCTTTCCTATCTCTGTTAAAAACATGAGAAAATAGCCAGACATAAAAGGAAGGACCTTCTCTCTTTCTTACACATCTGTTTAAAGAGATTAGTGACAGTCACATCATCATTATCATGGTCTGACAATATACAAGAACTCAGGATCAGTTCAGAAAGCTGCTAGGTACAAAGAATTTTGCTATGCTACCAAAAGAAGCAGGAGATTTCAAGTTTATGTTGTATTTATCATCATCAACATATGTCAGAAAATGGCCTTTGGAAGTCCACTGCTGGACACAGGGCCCTACAAGAAAGGGGGAGTTTTGCCCAAAATTGCCGTACTGGGCAAGCGTGTTGGCAATCGCAGAGCGTAGCTTTCGCTTTCGATACTGCCTATCTCCGCCCAGTGCATTTGAGCTACACTGTTCCGAAAGGTTATACCGCTATCTTTCGATTCTGGATCGGGAGGTACTATTCTACTCTGCTGGTACCTCACGGTTTTGTCGTATTAAGCGTAGCCAATCTAACTTCGACTTAATTTTGTTTTTATTGGAAATGGTCGACAAACAAGCATACGTTTTTGGGAAAGCCAATTTTGTAAATGAGACCATTACTTACTTTTTCTAACCTTTTTGTTATAAGTCATCATCTTTATAACATCATTGTGGAAGAATAAAAATAGACGTCGCCAAGAAAATGCAACTATGCTAAGCAGGGCTCGTGCCCATTTCGGAGTATTGCTTCGCGACGGTGATATACCCAACTGTCCAACGGCGGCTGCCAATGGGCAGCTGGGTATAACGTCATCTGTCATCTTCGAAAACAGCCCATCACGCCACCTGGTTTATAGCGGGTAGCGTAATGCTGCTGGAGGTACTATTCTACTCTGCAGGTTCCCTACCGCATACATTTATGCTAAAAAGCAACCTATAAACAGGGTTTGGCCTTATTTGGCTGGCGCCGCGCGCATGGAATGACTTGTGTAGTATTGTAAGGAGTAATTCACACCTACTCCATACTAATATTATATTTTGTATGCGTGTTTGGCAGCCTTCCTATCTTGTGCGCCGAGGGTTGTAGGTTCGATCCCAAGCCAGGACAAAACTTTATATGATAAATATTTGGGTTTGTTCTAGTGTCTGTGTTTCTTATAACCTGATGTCTGTTTTGTGTTTTAAATTACTTTATTTAAATTCAGGTCGATGTATTAGATGTGAAATAAAGTATATGTAATTAGTTATTTTATGTTGAGTCAGAGTATTTGTAGACCGCTAGCTTTTCACCATTGACTTAGTCTGCATGACCTTCATTGCATCCCTGAATAACTCTTTTTAACAGCTAAACTGTTCAAAAAGACAAAAGAAAAATAATCAGTCAAACCGACATATTTGCCTATTTTTTTCTTCCTTTTATCTTTTTCTTCTCTCGGGATCACATTTTCGGTATAAAAAGTAGCCTCAATATTATTCTAGGCTATGCGTTAACTATGCATCAAATTTCATTCAGATCTTTTCCGCCGTTACGGCATGTAATAATAACAAACATAAAAATACATCGATTTTTATAAACTTTCACTTTTCCAATATTAAGTAGGGATGAAATAAGTGAAGCTTTAAAAAAGAGATTGCCCATACGAAAATGAACTTGGTGTTCAAAATTGAGCGGACCATCTGCACTTCGTTTTGTGGTGCAACCCATTCATCTTAGCGAGTAAACAAAATACACTTACGTCACTCCAACGACGCCGTGCAGTCTCGCTCATTTTCGGTCAATGTCGGCAATCAACTTATTGTACAAAAATAAATAAGTCTCACCGTACACGGGCCTCGCACGACATCCAAAAACGAAACCACTGTGGTGCATTAGTACATTGGATAAGATGTTATTACTTACACCTCACGCTTCTGCTACAGCAAGCTATAGCTTAATATCAGGATCACCTGTGATAGCCAAAAGTTCACCTGCATAGGTATCACTAAAATAAATAAAGTTTAGCCACAACATCTCACACTTTGTCCTGATTTCGTAATACTCTTATGTAATAGAGGAATAATAAATATAATACTTTAACACAAATCTCACACCCGGGCAATGACAAATAATTATCACATATGTCTCACCCATGATCTTTTAGTGTCATAATTCAAAAAGTTTTTTTACTAAATAAGTTGTTCATTTTCCTTAGAAATGTGTTCTCTTAGAAATGTGAAAATTCCGTTCTCTTAGAAATGTGTTCATTATTTAAAAACTGGCAAGTGAGGTACCAGCAGAGCAGCATACTATCTCCCTCTGTACCAGGTGTCGTAAGAGGCGACTGAGGTACCAGAACCGATAGTGTTATATCCATCTAAAGCGGTGTAGCTCAAATAAAACAGGGTGGGTGTGTGCAGCAGCATTCCCGTCACGAAGCTTCACTCTGCGATTGCCACCACGTCTGCCCAGAGCGGCAATTATGGGCAAATCCCCTGTTTGCAGTGGAGGCTTTATGGCTGCTATGATGATGATGATGTAAAAATACTTATCACGAATCTCCTCAAGAAGTCGTAACGTTATTATTTTTAATTTTTTTATAGTTAAAAACAAAACTACAAAATAGATATTGCACTTTGAGTTCTGACTGATTATATGTTTGTCCTGGATTGGCAACTCAAACACTAGCTAGAAAGAAAGAATTTTTTATCTCCCTAAAAGAAATTCTCTTCCTAAAAAGTATATAAGCTACTATGACCATATCCTTACTTGTCAACCTACTTAAAAATAAATAACATTCTACGTGATCTTTCATACTGGTAATCATCAGCCTTTGTATTTTTACGTCATCATCGTCATAGCAGCCGTAAAGCGTCCACTGCTGGACATAGGCCTCCCAAAGAAAAAGGGAATTTTGGCCATCCCCGCTCTGAACATTAAAGCTACACTGTTTCGGATAGATATACCTATCTATCGTTTCTGGCCCGGTCACTTTACTCTTACGACACCTGGTACAGGGGGAGGTACCCTAATCTACCGGTACCCCGCGGCAAGGAAATATTGCTGATCATCCCCGCTATTTTGCTGGCACACCTCCTCCTACCTCCCCTATTCTACTCTGCCAGTACCCCACGGTCTATACTGACCATAAAAAAAGGCATTGACCAACTTGGGCGATAGTTTGTGACTGCCTCGCATCGTTCGTGAGCGGCGAGGCTAATAATGCATTCACTGCGGATGTTAATATTGTTGCAGACAATTCGTCCATTTCAAACTAGGTTACCACCATTATCTTTGTTTACGTTTTTTCTTGTATCGTTATAGTAATATTGTTATTATTTGTGCTCAGCAAATAGCTACAGGCACTTTTATATGATACAGAACGTACCATTAATTTTCCGATTCTGACTTCATTGATACATCTTTATTTTAGACCTAACTAGCCACTCAGGCCTTGCCATGGGTGCAATCAGGATGAAAAATTGTTATTTTAGATTATCTCTTAAAGACAGATATATGATATCGCGAAATTTTTGTTCATATGATATCGCGAACCTTTTTAATGTGTACAATATTCGACAATATTACTATGAACTATCTCGTCGGGTTCAGCAAACGTTTACAATGTAAGCGCAATAATTGTGTTTGTTTACAACATCACATTGGAAAGCTCTATAATAATCAATGTTTTTGAATCATATTATACATATAAAACTTCTTATTAAATTACACTATCTTCTAAAAAAAATTCGTTGGGTTGTTTTAAAAATTTCATCATATATAAAGGTAAGGTTTTGGAATAAAGATAACGTACTGCTCAAGCGCAGCGTAGGGCATCAGCCCACAAGTTGGACGGACCATCTAACTAAGACCGCAGGATCGTGTTGGATGCAGCAACTAGTTCTATAATTAAATGGTAAAAACTAGTTTATTATTAAATGATATTAGAAAGTTTTCGTGAGTTTAACAGCTTATATCAGACAAAAACTTATGTATCTATATACAAACATCATGTTTTATTTTTACATAATACGTCATTATAGAGTAACTAGGAAATCTACTGCTAGACATTATTTTTTCCAGATAAGACTTTCAATACGACCCTGATTGCGACTATGCGGTTCTATATGAGATATCCTGCCCTATTATGGCTCCCTTGAATATTTCTAATGACCTAAGATCTCATAAGTTCCATTTTTATACACAAATATAACTAACTTGTTTCTTCAGATTAATTTATTAATAAATGACCACGATCAAAGAACTTAAGTATAAATTCATGATTTCAAAGAAACTTCAGTATAAATTGGACGAAACTTTATGCCTTGTGAATCTAACAGTATCGCGTAGATTTTTTATACGATACACAAACTCATTATCATGATTATATTCAATTATATGGACTTCTTTAAATGTGAAAGCTAACCCTTTTACAATATTAAGTAAATAACCACACTGTGAACAGGGCATGCCACAAACGGACATATACTTAAGGCAATTAAATAAGTCGAAATCTACACATTCACGTGACTTGAAATTAATTAGCAAACGGTCCGCTAATTAGGGAATGTATCCGCTTTTACTTTTAACACATACTAGCCACTTACCGTGACGATACTCATCTGATGTACACCATGTGCTCGTATTATGTAGCCGCTTCACAACGCACAATTGTTCGGTCCGCTAAAAATAGCTTATTGTTTTTTTTCTATGATCTTACCACTTAGATGAGAATAACATTTAATGATGTCTGCACTTTAGAAGCTTAAAAATATAGAATTATTATTAAATAAGGCAATTAGCTTCCATAAGTACCAAATCTAATGAAATCCATTTCAGTAGCCATAAAAAGTATACAGTAATAATTTGATGCAGACTAAACAAGCAAAAACAACGAAGAATCAAGTCATTATCTCATTCTCCCAAAATATAATTACTTCAAATTGTAAAATGAGGGAAAACTTGAATTAGGTAATAATGTCATGCTGTATAATTTTCTAGTGAAAGTACGAACTAAGCTCTGCTCAAGCTGTAAGCAAACATACTATGAGTTACTCTGATTGAAGATATGCAAAGGAGCAATTAGAATGTTAATCCTATTTGATAATTGTACCTTAGACGAACGGGGGTAATTGAGTGAAAAAATAGCACTTAATTTGAATTTATAAAGTGTTAAGTACCTGTAATTTGTTTTACATGTTTCACAATTTTGTTTCGATTATTTTTTTATTATTTCGTAAATAGAAAAATTATATCATGCCTACAATTGGTTTTGCGATGTTATAGTTTAACTCTTACCTGATATTTTTTTTAGTTCGAATTTTAAGTAGTATTTGAGTTTGACTTATTACATGAATCAATTAAGATAAATGATAAGTCAATTGTCAAGATTAATATACGTTATGCAAAAGTAATGATACACAGTTATAAATTTGTATTTTGTCGACTTGTACCTAATCTAATTTTTCATAATATTCGTGCTCTAAACACAGTTCAAACTTAATAACGATACGAATAGAATTTGTTCAAAGGTCAGTTATTTCTTTTAGGACAAAAGTAATGATATACTTAAATTCCTGATCAAACTGTTAAACTTTGCTCACATTTTGTACATTAGTGTATTATGTGTACATAATTAGTTGTTTATTGATAAACATCATAAACGACAACGATATAGTGAAACTTTCTTGTCTATATTAGCAATATCCTTTTCAATCTGCCAGCACAAATTATGTACTTTAAGATTAGATGGAGTAGAAATCTAGAAATCTTGATTTGAGTTTTATGGACGCCGAAGCAATAACTTAAGATCATCTCAAAGGCGGCCTAGAATGCGGAGAACTCATATGGTTTATGCAGTATGAACAAACAGCCTCGATGCAGCTCAAAGAAGTTTGGGGGCAATTTCTGAAATAGCAGTACTTGACATGGTACACATAAAAACGCAGTTCCATCCTATTCAGAATATAAAATTAACTTCACAAATACAATAATGAACTTTGATTTAAAACTAGAAGTTGTAGATCAATAGTCCTATAGTATAGTATTTAATATTTTTATTAGTATCTATTTATATTGGTTTTACGTAGTCTAACATAGTATATTTATCAACACTTCAGGCAGATATTTCGTTACAAGTTATGCATATCTGTATCTGTAATAACAAACAGATATTTTCAATAATATTCAAACACATAGAAACAAAAGCAAACATTTCATATTTACAACACCAACGAGACGAGACGAAACTAAAAAGTTGCATTTTAATGTAGTAGAACAGAGACAGATTGTGAATTATTAAATTAAAAGTAAACCGGTTAGGAATTTCAAAGATGACAATGTAAAAAAAAACTAATTTGTCGAAAGTCCTTTCTTATATTCTGTGCTAAATCTTGCATGATACGTACCTAGATTGAAATTGTTTAGTCAATGTGCGTAAGAGTAGTATGAAGGAAAACTAAAGCATTATTGACAAATTTTGCACGAATGGATGAGAAACAACATATTATAAATGAATACCAATTTCGGTGACAAAATAAATATAACTGTGACAAAAAAATAGGTCAATTACGCTAAAACATTGCCGGAACTGTAGAACATTTTCGGAGCCGGTGAAAAAAGTTACGTCAATACGTGACAGAATATTAACGAACCTACGTATTATGAAATAAAATAAAAATTGCAATCACGCTCCAAAATTATAGATTCAAAAAGTTATGAATCGAACACCTGCGTTTATGCGAGTTATGCAATTTTAGAAAACATCACATAAATATTAATTTGCGTAGAAAATTGCCGTTCAGACGGATCATTGAGAACGCTGTGGTCCAATCAAATGACTCCTAGAGCATGTGAACTTGCAAGTGCTTTGACTTTAGAATGGTTAGACATGGCTCAGAAATATTAGAAGTAACCTACATTACGAAATATGATACATTCTCAACTTATATTGAAATTAATGCTTGTTATAAATGTAATTGTACATACATTCTACTCTTTACACGAAAACATGTTAAATAGATAAAATCAACACAATTTTTTGGAAGAATCCTGAGACGTCAAAAAGCAAATACATTCTCCATACTCTACTCAATTGTTCTTGTGTGTTTCCTTTATATCCTAGATTAAAATATTTGATCTAGTTTCTTTTAAAACAGGTACAATGGATAATATATATTATAGTAAACTTATCAGATAAATTTATTATTTTTACAAATAAAACTCTTCTTTTGCTTGCGTATGCTTAAACAATATTCGCCTAGTTATCGATAATGTTCATTTGTTTGCACAATGTGTCCCGTATATTCGGATTAACAATTCTTTATCAAAGTAACTTGAACAAGACTTGTAGCATAAAATCCCTATTGTAAATGATGAGAAAGTGATATAGATTTCAAATAACTTTATTATGCAAATAACTATTCCGCATTAAAATTCGGTCAGCTCTATCAAATTCGAAACGCGCGCGTACGTACGCGTACGAACATTTTGGCGGGATCACGATGTGGTGGGGAGTGGGGGTACGATGAATAAAACCGCTATGCTACACTGGAAGCATTACATTTCACTTAACACTACTGAAGGAGTGTCTAAGGATACGCAAAATGAAGACCTTCCTTCTAATCTTAGTGAGTGTCGCGGTTGCGACTTGCAAGCCAGCTGGCGGCGATGACGACGTGGTCAACTCCGTCATCGGAGTCGTCAAGGGCTGTTCCGAGGAAGACATGTCTTTGTGCCTGAAGGTGTGTGTGACAGTGAATTCTTAGTGCTTCTAAATAGTGATTACAATTGCCTTGAACTTATAGATGTTCACTTCCTGAACTCATTTTGTGAATCATTACATACATTTTCAAATCAGTGTTATCACAATTTCCTTGATCTTGACTTCCTTTAAATATTTATTCATTCTGCATAATTGAATACTACTAAAATTCATTGTTAAATCATTCTTGCAAACCTCCATTAAAGTTAATCTCTTAAAATTGGCATTATATATCATTAATAATACTTATGTTTCAATTATTCTAAATTTACTTTTTATTGTACAGGAAAGGGCACTGAGATATGTGGAGAACATTAACTCTGCTCGTGAAGTCAGCATCACAGACGGAATCAGCCTTATTGGAACTGGATCACCTCGCTCAGCTAGGGCTTACGAACCTCTCGTTGAAGAGCCCAAAGCTAGAGAAAACCAAGTTGAATCAAGACTGCTGGATGCTGCTGCAGAGTTTATGGAAAACCATGTCATCCAACTGCGCGTTCCTAAAAGCACTGTTGATGATGTGAAGAGGTCTCTTGAAGAAGGTAAGATTTTTATTACGCTACGCTTTCGACAATACTGACGTATATGCTTTACTTATTTAAGCACTTGCAAGAAATGAGGCGAATGATTCAGTAATAGTTATTATTCTTATAATCTAGTGGTTCAAAAAATGCCAACAAATACTATAAACGTAAAACGTAATAACCAATTTGGCATGGCCATTGAAGTGTCGTCAGTAACCGTAACTGAACGGCTACCAGATCATTCGATAAAAAGATAAAAGTAGAATTAAACCGGCAACCTGTATCGTAAACGTCCCATTCTTTTTTAAATGTTTATGAATGTTGTCGTCACGCACGACGCGTTATTATGTAAGTTAATGTTGGGTGACTATGTCTACACGCTAGTCTGTGCTTGGATAGATATTGTGAGACCATGACTCACGTATATGCGTAGAATTCATTTTAATATTTGTTTATGAATGTAGTTTATGTGTTAAATGTAAGCTTTAGTTTTTTCATTATTCTAAGTTAAATTAAATAGTTTTAGAAATTAAGAATCACGGCATCTAAGCGTGGTGATAATTTCTATTCATTCACAATTTATTATTAAATGAATTTGCAGACTAATGTATTACATAAAAAAATAAGTAGGTAAGCTGTATCGCTAATTCATCAAAGTATTTGCCCTATAGCGGTTTGTGAAGTGTAACGTATTAAAAAGTGAAAGCAAAAAGATAATAACCGTCTTTAACCTTTGACAAGATATATAATTAGTAAAGAGATAGCCGCACCCCGGACAATAAACACAATTACGATCAATCAAAGCTCAAATAAACGTTTTCTAATTATAAAATGTTCATAATAGAATAGCGGTATCATCCTTGTCTTGATTAAAACGATAATTGAAAGTAAGAATATTTCTAGTCACGTATTTGAGAACAAAGCTTTTAAACAATCTGCAAACTTTACACTGCTCTAAAATATCTAACTATCACCAATATCTGACCCTATCAATATATATTACATCATCTATTACACAACTAATGGTAAAAAACTTTTCGTATTTGTATAACCGGTTACTGTGTCACTAGTTTTCTTGAGTGTCGTAGAAAATTCGGAAGTTGTTCCGTAGCAAATTTTGCTTGCAGACTGCCAGCCGTTTTATTAGCAATTAATTCTTAACTATCCATCCTAATTACTCTTTTTTACTTTAATTAATGAAAAATATCATCTAATTTATGCGCGTCCACACTAAAATGAGAGATCTCTAAATGGCTTACGTGATCATAAAAAGTAAAAAGTCGAGTTATATAAAACATAGCGGTCATGCCCATTTATGATTGTTGGTCATAACGCTCGCCAAATTATAAATTAAAAAAGCGACTCAAAACCGGTTCAGCAGGTACATAAGATGAGAATTTAAAATAGAAAGTTATCTTTGCAACCTCGAAATTAATTACGTACTTAATGAAATACATGATACTTCATTACATCCGCGAAATCGCCATGAAATGAGTGGGATGAGAAAATTCCTACACGGTTAAACTAGCGACGGACATCCGCATCCAGCCAATGAGACACGCCATAAAAAGAAGACACTAGAAATCGTAAAAGCCAAACAGGTATAGTAGGAGTTTCTCTAACCTATTAACAAGGTTGATCATGGTGGAAAGCGGACGGACTTAGTCTAAGTCTAGTTTTTGCTAGATTTCCATAGTTACACTTGTAAGTATGTAGGACTACACGCAACTAGTTTTATAGTTCCGTTAAGTCAGGCCGTGGTCGAAATCTTGATCGAGAATCGAGTAAAAGTCTTGCTCCAGGCGGAATCTCGTTAACAAAATATGGAAGTGGGTTTGGAGCTTTCGAATAACGTCCGGTAATCGATGCACTTTCTAGATGAACGTGGTTGTTATGCAAACCGAACGTAACATGGTGAATTTCAATGAAAGTGATATTGTTTAAAATTTCAGTATCGCTGTCCGCCGCGGAACGCGGACGCTTTGAATTCAAATTAGATCTTGGACAATTGTGTACGCGTTTAGTGGTGCCATTGTACAGTGCACATGTTCATTTTCTTCTGTTTTATAGTCCAAGTTTCTAGGTCAATATGATTTGTATTGTTGACTTTATTAACATACCAATTTTCCCAAGCAACCGTACTTGTAATTTGTTACTTTTCCCGTATGTAATGATGGGAACCATTCTCCAATCGTGCGTTTAACATTAATAACGAGTGTTGTATTTTTGCAGGCCGTGGCAAGAAGAAGAAGTTGAAGCAGCTGCTCCCAATCCTCGCTCTCCTCCAACTGAAGATCCAGTCCCTCATCCCCTTGTTCCTTGGAATCATCGCTTTCGCTGCTGTCAAGGGTCTGATGCTCGCCAAGGCTGCTCTCTTGGCTTCAGCTCTTGTCCTCCTGAAGAAACTTCTGTCTAAGCATGACCATCATGAGAGCTATGAGGTGGTAGCCCACCCTCACCACGAGGAGCACTACAGCCACGGTGGTGGCCACGGAGGCTGGGGCAGGTCTTCCCAAGATGCCCAGAGCCTTGCTTACAGTGCATACTCAAACTGATACCTAAGATAGCTTTAAAGGACTTGTGTAATCCTTGCGCAGGATTTTAGTCCATTTATATCTTTGGTTAGTCTTGAACGGACCTCAGATCGAAAATTTAATTTATTTTAATAATTTATTTAAATTATTTAAACGTTTGTTATTTAATTTATTTAAACGAACGAGTGGATCTTGTCTTTACTTTGGTTTCAAAGCATCGCCATCTTTTATATTATCTAAAATGTTTTTATTCATTTTTTTATTATTTTATGTACCTGTTTTTGTGTTAAGTTTTGTTTTATAAAGTACAAAGCAACTTGACTAAGTTGTCCATAGCTTTAATAACTTAATTTTTGTTGTTTTTTTTAAGTCGATATGTGTTCATTTCTATCTAGTCGTATTTGTATGTATTGTATTTCTTATAGTATTGTATTGCTTTTGTAAATATGCTTCGTATGAAAGTATTTACGTAAAATATTATTTTTTGCATCTTCGTTTGATATAAATATTTTATATATTCATTTTGTAGCTATTCTAATATTTATATGTATAATTCTTTTATATATGTTATTATTTTTAATTAGGTGATGCCCTTCTTAAATGTACAAAACTATTACCTCTTCATGATTTCCTAGTGGCTAAAGATAAATTATAACAAACCACCCTCAATAAACTATAATAGTCATTTATACAAAAATCGTTTTATTTCTCCATTTATTAATTGTTTTAATCAGAATGACGTAAACGTTTTCTTACTATAGGGTTTGTGAGAATTGGTTCTTTTTGTTTTATAAAAGTTTTTGGAATTTATCATAGTTAGGTTCTTTCAATCTTTAGTATTATAATCAGCAAGAGCAACGATTTCGATGTCCTGCAATTTTAATTTTAACACACGCATCTTGTCATCACATGCATCATGTCATTTGCTATTACTGTCATAATTTCCTAATGGTCTAACAGTGGCTTTGTCACCTAATTGGAAGTAATTAAGTATTTTTCACTGATTAGCAAAACTCAATTGTTAAGAGCTAGAAGATTATTCTATTAAATAGATTAAAAAATAAATTGAGTAAACATACCTATCATATTGATAGTCAACCTACACAAGCAACGCGCATTCAAACTGTACGTACTATAAAATAGAGAGAAAGTGTAAGGGCAAGTTGGAGCCCTCCTAGAAATTTGCGATTATTCTAAATTGTACCTTAAGTCACGACACAAACAGTACTTAATATAATATTACTTTGAGTTATATGACATTAATGTTCAGTTATTATTTGTGCAGACGATTTCGAAATCCTAGATACATAAATGGATATTAATAAAAATGGTAATATTGTTTACGGCCGCATTGGCGTATTCCTACACTACTCTCCTAAGATGCGCTAGGCCCGGGTTTGACTACGTACTTAAAAAATATACTTTTAAACCTTACTTACCTTACTATCTTAAATAAAAGGTTTTATCTTACAAAGATATGTTAATATAGATATAGAAATATTAACATGGCGGCATAAAAAATAACATCAGCGTAAAAAATACAAAAAAATATTAATAACAGCCCTAGGTGCAGATCTTACTTTGTGCGTTAAAAATTGTTGTTTCGATCTCCAAAAAGGTCATATATTTATATGATAATGTTTGTTTGTTTCGAATCTACGTGCTAAATATAAGTATTATATTTGTGTTACCTCTATTGTCTGATGTCCGTAACATAAGTGCTTTCTGTGACTTATCTTCGAGTTAGGTCAATATACGAGATGTTGTGTCAATTTATTATTATTATTATTATTACCCACGTTTGTTTCGGCACTCATTCGTTTAACGGAGATACAAAGTTGCGTAATGTCTATAGATTTAAACATGCGAAATTGACCCAAATTAATTCGTAAACAGATGGTTACTATCGTATTTGTTATATATTATCGATAAACCCGCAACTATGTTCTCGTTTTGGACGTTTTTCGAAAAAATAGTCATTAATGCACACAGCCCTATGTATCGTTCTACTCTGCCGGTATCTCGAGGCACAATATCCTTCATATATATCATCATCAACACACCAGCCATTGAAAGTCCACTGCTGGACACAGGCCTCCCAGGGGATTTTGCCCATAATTGACGCGCTGGGCAAGCGTGTTGGCAATCGCAGAGCGCAGCCCATCCTCGCCCTGTGCATTTGAGCTGCATTGCTTTTGATAGATATACCATGCCATCTGTCGGTTCTGGTAGCTTAATCGCTTTTTACGACACCTGGTACATTGGAGAGGAACTATTCTACTTTGCCGGTACCTCACGGCTTACACAACAAAAGAATTACGAATACCTATAATACTTATATACACATAATTAACAACTGTTTATCATACTAATGTTTGTCCAATATTTTTTAGAAGAGCGCTTTATAAGGATTGTCAGGTTACGAGCCTAGTTTCATAATTTACTAGTGTCGAGTCTAGAACCATTAGTAAAAAATACAGACTGTGACTAGACCCACGGACTTTTCCATTAATTTCTGCCCACACGTAGTGCATTTTTGTGTTAGAAACGGAAAGCACGTTTATGTGCCTTTGTTGTGCTTCACTTTCTTCTTTGTGCATTTTGTCACCACTTTCAATTACGTACTCATTCACGAGGATCATTTAAATTAATAAATGTCTAGTTTTATGAACCTGCTACCTTGCATTTTATCCGGCTATAAAACTTGTAATGTGTTTTTAATGTAATAAAAACGGATTTATCTATATATGTAAAGTACCTGTCGGAAAGATAATTGCGTTTTTAAGGGATAGGGAAAAGGCCTTATGATACATATTCAATGCTATGGGAGAAGACCTCTTATGAAATGCAACGTGTGCCAACACTTAAGCTGTTCCAGTGGAGCCATCAGATCAGCTAAAGCTTTTCTTTAATCACCACCACGCCTGCACCACCACCACGCTACAAATATGGGCAAAAATATTTTTTAGGGGACCCACAGTAGAATTTTACGCCTGCTATAATAATTATGACTCCTGGATGAGTAGGAAGAATATTTAAATATAGTTAAGTCTAGTTTTACTTTGAAAATAATGAAATAGATAGCGGAGCTAATGTTTAGTGTGGATAATGTACGCGCCCGTCGGGTTATCCTGGAAGTCAATTTCGCAGGTTGCTTTTGGGGTGGGTGACCCAAAATTATCTCGGTTTCCTCCATATTTTGGAAAGACTACGTTCAGAATCTTTGGCTGTTTTTACAGTGACGAAAACCTACCAGTCCAAATTGTGATTTAGCACGTACTCATGCATGAAAAAGGCTAGGGCTCTTGCAAAAGGGAAAGCATTGATGATAAAAAAATCAACTTTCTCACCTTAGTGAACAAAATAATAATCAATAGTGTCAATGAGTTTTTCGGTAAAAGTTTTCTAGCAGGATACACAATCCTTATTTTTGTTATTTATCAATGTTTCAATATAAGCTGTAGTGTACCGGCAGAATAGAATAGTACATTCCTTGTTGTAGGTTTTGAAAGAGGCGACTTAGATAATTGAACCGACAGATGGCGGTATATCCACCTGCAACAATGTGTGAACAAATGAAATAAATAAACAATTCAATCATAATTAAAAATAGAAGGCTGTTAATTAAAAGTAGGCCATTATATTAAAATCTAGTCACAACATAAGTACGTAAGATTGTGAAGCTTACTTAAACCACACGTAAAAATCACAAGAATAAATGTACTCGTAGCAATGTAATGATAATATAATGTATAATACAGGATCTAATAACTATAATATAATAAATTTAATTCATGATCATTTGAAATTATTTATTCTTATTTCATCAGAATAAAAACGAAATAATAATTTAATAATATGTAATCGGGCATATTTTCCGCTCTTCTGAACAATCTGCACGAAATTAAACGGTCCCTAAAATTTTACTCCTTAATCTTTCACTCGTTGTTCGTATTTGGAAGCATACCACATCTCATCTATTGACCTGACTCTGTGATAAGTAGCTTAAAGCACTTATGTTACAGATATCAGACAACACAAATATTGGCATATAAATATTTCTGATCTGCGCTATTGGGCACGTCATATTTTTGTCCTATATAATTTTAAAATACCAAAAAATACATGTGATTTGTGACAGAAAATAAATTTATTAAGATGTTTTAATTTTTTGACACATATATATTATTATACATTACATTACATTACATACATTTGATATATATACACAAAGTTTGAGAATAGATGGCATAAAATTTTATCATTAGTTACCACATTTGGTAATGTTTAAAAAGAAATATCTTTTTCTATTCTTTTGAACTAATTTTATACAGTTATATATTTTTGAAAAGTTTAAAAAAATACACATTTCATATATAATTTTTTGTTTTATTATTATATGTCTAAAAATCATTCCCTTATTTCATATTTTTGTTTCTTATATTTACCATATTCTTTATTTTTTATAGATTATAGAGAAAAATTTGGTAAATCAATAATCTTTTTTATAGATACCTTATCTTCATTTAAGATTTCTTCAAAAGATTTTTCTAGTATTATATCTGAATTGTATGGCAATTAATATAATATTATGAATAACTTACGCCATTAAAATTCATAAACTAAAGAGTATATACATTAAGTAGTTAATACTTCAAATACATTTCTTAATAATAAGCTAAAAGTTCCTTTTACTTACAAACTTTGGTTCTGTAGTTTTCGTTAAAAGATTATAAACTTTTTGCTTCAGGTTTTGGTATATAGACCTGACTGTTACTGGCTGACTTTATTAAAATTATTCAAAGTGAAAACATTATTTGTGATTCACAAACCGACTGTGCTAAGGAATCTAAACCACGGCCCTACAGCTAGACATAACTAAACACGGTAACCTAAAATAAACTAGAAGCCACACCCAGCGAAAATAAATTTATATGTTCGATACAACGCGTTCCCAATACATAGACAAGTGGGTCTCGAGAATTTTATCGGTATTTGACGTAACGGGTCCATTCCCTCGGGTCGATTAAGGAATATTTATAAACATTTTTACATTTTCAGGAAGGAGTAACAAATTCAGTTCTCATCTTCTCACTCAGCTTAAAAGATATCTGTTGCATTGATAGCATTTATTAGCAAACGTTAAACATGTGTCATCCTTCATTTGTTTGTTGGCTTTTCTGCGCACTTTGAAGCTCGCATACTTAGTTCCAACAATTTAAGTAAATATAGTGGTTAAGGCCGTTAAAGCAGTCTCATTGTCGTACGAGACATTATTTACGAGTCTGCGTTAACCGCTAAAGTATATATATACATATATATATGTTTTGTAAATTTTTTTGAACTATGGTCGCATTTCACCTTTCACTACAAGGGTGACCGGTACCACCATTCCCAAAATTTCCAGAAATTCAACCAGGTTAAGGAAGTCAGACCAGATTAATTAATAAACGTTGCAGGGTGGATCGAAAGTATGTGTACTAAGTATAGAGCGGATTATAGAAATTAATACATAGTAAAACATGTTCTATATATGTCATTATAATATTACTGTTATTTTTATTCTAGTTAATATTTTTTTTCTAGTTAATATTTACAGGTATACAAAGACAGAGAACACTAAATACAATAAAAGGTAGTATACTTAAGGACACTTACGCAAATCGACCTTTACAAGCTTTCATCCCTTGTCGTATAGTTATCACAAGTTTTTTGTAAAACATAGAAAAGCGCCATCTATGAGATTCTAAACACACTAGATAAATGATTTTTTAAAGCAGAAAGTAAAATTCTTGCCACCTACAATGAAATAGATTAAAACACAACGCCATCTATACGACACGACCTACACTAATTCCACGGCCATTAATGAATGACAAATAAAACAAAGTTCAAGGTTTCGCCGCACGTGCTTGATTGTTTATAATTTTGTGTTAGCAAGTAGTTCATTTTTGCATGCATTAGAGATTAATATTGGATTAGTTGATTGGGCCATTATAAAACAATAAATGTCATTCGTTCATGTTGTGATTATTAGATACATTCTCTCAAATAATTAAAGATTTAAGATAATAAAATATTTATAAAAATCAAGGATTTACTATTCCTACAAAAATAATACCGTATTAAGTATTTTTTTGTAAAGCATCTAAAATCCCAATTAGCAATGTTTAATATTAATAACAAATTTCATAATAGCACTTCAATCACGCAGATCATAAGAAGACAAAAACAGTTTTGTTATATTCAAATTATTGTAACTATAAGTCTAAACCATACAGATTACCACTTGCATAATGTTACACTAAACCACCGCAACGACGCTAGCGCCACGTTTCTCTGCCAAGGTTACTATCGTAGTGTGACTCACGAGCGATGAATGAACCAACTTATTGTCGTTTTGTTGTGGCGCGCCACGAACAGATGGCGTAACTGTGCTTTGTTGCTTTTATTTGAAAGTTACAGAATTGAATGTTCCGTTTCTTGTTGAAATCTTTTTTAGTTTCTTTACGTTTGAAGACCGCAATGATTAAAGTGAACTTGTTTATTCGTGTACTGCGCATTATGTAAGCCAAAGAACTGCTGCTTATTTTTGATTGAAAACAAATGTTTGCATTTGTGATGATAAAAGATATTTTATTTATTTTGGCAACGTAGTTAATAAATAAAATATGCTTAAGATACGCTTACATAATATATATTCAGTGGCAACTAAAAGATAATTAAATCTAGCTTTATTACAATTTGCCGTAAACCACGTAAGTTTCAGGAATTACTCAGTTACTCGTATATCAAGCTAGTAGGTACCTAAATGTAGTCAGGCAAGGAACAAGTCCATTTTCGCTTGGTTTTTGCCAAGCGTTAGCGAATAGCGTTACCAATACCAATAACCAATAGCGTTGAATGTGACATGTATCATATTTTAACAATAAATGCTTGTAACTGAATTTATGTTTGTTTCGACTTATACCCAATATGGCTAGAACAAGCCTGATCATACTACAGTGCAGTTTGTATAACAAGCTTTAGAAAATGTCTATCGTTTGAGATTGGGTCAGAATAAACGTTTTTATGATAATTAATTTTGTTCTATAATATTGAATCTTTTGCGAAGTTGTTATCTAAGGAAGATAATGTGTTACCTAGTGGTAATAACAACTATGAAAAACATGTTTATTTATAATGATTACGTAATGGCTATATGCAAGGTCTCCAGATCGGGATTCAACTACTAACGATAACAGAATAGAACTTTTGTAAAGATGCAGGTACTTTAAAAAAAGTCAGAGTGGATTGCTGCGGATAGAGAAATATCTATGAATACGAATCTCTTGGTTACCAGAAGATTTATTACTTAAAAATTATACCTAACTATGCAAAATAACAATTTTCACTACCTTAGAGGGTATAGATTAAACTGAGATACCTCTTGAATATATTAGCATACTTTTCCGCCCTCGTTTGCTTGCAACAAATGTGCATTTTGTAGATATTTTTAAAGATTATTAACCAGTGTTAGATATAATATTGTAAAAGGACGTAAACTATGCCAAATTAAATAAAATGGAATCGATTAAGGGAAAGTAAAGAGTTAGCATTTACTAATGGTTCCGCACTCGAGATTTTTAGAGGTATTAAGGAAGGGCCAGGTCAGAAGTACCAAGAATAAACGAGCGTATTAAAGGACTAATGCGAGTAAGGGAAACGGGAGTCTTTGCCTACCCCAATGGGTAGGCCTGATCATATGTATGTATTCAGTTTATTCATATTAAAATCATTAAATGTGATATTGTAGCTGCTTAGAAATCATCATTGCTCATTAATGACAAAACTATAACTTTAACAGTTCGTCAAAATGAAGTTTCAGAATTACAGAAGACTATGTTTTCTATTTGAACAGTGTTCTCTAGTGATAGATTTGATAAACTCGAAATATCTTTGCCGTACGATCACAGAGATTGTGTTGAAGTTCCAGCAGATTAGAATAGTACCTTCTGTTATGCAGGTGCACTTTTTGGTAACTGATGTAATGGAACCAAGAGATTCTGGTATATCGCTTCGAATCAACGTACCTTGAACGAGACAAGGGATAGTTATAAGCTACTATTGTGCTTTATAAAAATAGTCATTCAGTGCAAAATATCCTCAAATATTCAAAAAGTATTTGGAGGAAACCTATACCTAAAAGTAGACGTTGTCATAGTACAACTACTCTTTTGAGTGCAAGGTAACCGACACGTTGAACAAAAGGTGAATGAACCGCGTTTTAAAGTCGTTACAAAGGTAGTTTTATTATGAGTAGTGAACGTGTAAATGTAAGAAAGTATTATGTAGTTATTTTGCGATGGATTATGGATTGCGATAAAATATGTAAAGGTTTTATTATACTATTTTAACGACAATTATCCTTAAATATATTAAGTAGGTAAGTAGAAGCTGTGGCTAGAGTAGAACAGTACCTCCTTCTACATCACGTGTTGCAAGAGGCAACTAAGGTATTAGAACCGACAGATGGCGGTATATCCACCCGAAACGGTGTAGCTTAAATGCACAGGCGATGGGCAGCAGCGTTCCTTTGGCAAAAGCTGCGTTTTTCGATTGCCAACATGCTTGCCGTGCGCGCATGTGGCATTATGGGCAAAATTCCCCCTTTTTTGGGAGGCCTATGTTCAGCAGTGGACTTCCAATGTCTGTAATGATGATAATGATTAAGTAGGTGCAGCATTTTTGATTGTTACTTCAATCTCATGGATATTAATTTCGAATATCAATGGGCACCTTTATTATTTTGTTTGGCTTGGCTGTAAAAACATAACTATTGGATGTCTTTTGTATACATATTTAGCAGCGCCCTGTGGTTTCACCTGCGTTAAGTTTTAAAACTTTAATACCAACTTTGCACCCTCCTTTCAAAGGATTAAGTGATGATTTTGGATGGCAAAAACTCTACGCGTGTTTCATATCTTTCAAATATATCATACAAAATTTCTATATTGAGGAATACGACAGTCGGTTAGTTTTGCCTTTATATATTTGTATAATGTCAAGCGAGCTGGAGCTATATGCGTATGGATACTGATAGCATGTACTGGTCTATAGCCCTTCTATCAAGATAGTACATAGCCGTATGAATGCTGAGAGGCGCGCGCAATTATAAATGTCTAAATTAATTTGCGGTGAAAGTGTGAGAGTATTGTACGAGTACATTAATAGCCTTTTAACATATAAATGATTTTATTCGGAATCACCGGAGCATACATATGTATGAGTGTGTACAAATTTTTTACACATATTTTTATGTTTAGAATACCAAAACGTTTTGTGTGTCATTGTGACTATATATATTATATCTCATTTTTGAGTTCTAGTTCTTGCAATAAATTTTGTACTTTTATGATATTTCCCGACTTTCTCCTTAAACTGGATTCATGAATTCTACGATCTTTTTAATTTACTAAAGTTTTACTTGTTATTTTACTTGTTATTGGATTAAATATGTCATAGCGAATATTACTCAGTGGAAGTATGATCGCCTATATTTGGTTGAAAACATATTGTATGGGCATGAGAATATTGTTGATAAGTATCATTTAAACGGATTATATAGTAGAGAAAAAAGTTACTAAAATATATAAATTCTAGAAACGACATAAAAGTTTTGGTAATTTCATTGTTTTATATACTGCATTTTATTTGTTACTTGTTTCCATGTAAGCGTGCATTAATCTTTATATTCTGTTCTTATTTTTCAACTTAGTAAATCTTTCTATAAAATCTTAATATATATAATTCTACTGTTCATGTATTTGTCACTGAACATCTAAACGGATCGACCGATTTATCTGTAGTTGCAGTCAATATCTAGGTTATTTTCTATACTGGAATTAAACGGCTTGATAGATTTGAATGATATTTATCATTCAAGTCGACCATTGTATTGCATATTCTTTAATACATTTAAATCGGGGCCTGGACTATTTTATTTAATAATGAAATTGAAGTAATCCCATGCCCCAAGGGTCGTGAGTTTAATCCTCTCTCAGAACATCCTGTGTCTGGGTGTTAAAAATATGTATTTAAGTATTATATTTGTTATTCCTCTATTATCTGATCTCCGTAACACCAGTGCTTTAAGCGATTTATTACGGACTCGGGTTATTGTATGAGATGTGTAAATGATGAATTAATATTTATTATGTTAATTAGTCAAAAGCGTGAGATGAGGAGATACCCGCAAAAAACGCTACAAGCGACAAGGCTACTATTTAATTGTTGTTTATATTACTTATGATAATGTGTTACTAGGTAATAATGTATTCCTAGGTTCTACCTGACCTATTTCTAGTATACTGGCCGAACAATACTTGGGCGAAGGTCTTGAGATAAGGAGCTTTCGTGAATCCATACATAGCCACTCTTTTTACGAGGTCGTCATTTCCACTGGCATAATTTACGAAATATTTAATTAGACATGTCGACGTTACCTAAGAAATTTTACTTTTAATGCAATGTACAAATCGTGAGTTGCAATTTCACCTCACCTTTCTCTAATGTTAGAGGGCAGACTCCGACCTGGATTCTAGGAAAGCTGTAGGTGCTGTCTAAGTTATAAGAGTGAGCGATGGTTGATGGAATCACTCAAAATTTCTTATTTACTACATAAAATGAGATACAGAATTTAGGGAAAAGAATGTCTGGAAACACTTAAATCATCCCTAAAGTTCTCTGACATTCTTCGCGAATCTGATCGAAAGTATCGAGCAAAACGTATTCCAAAACATATAAAAAAGCAAGTGTTACCATATCTATTTGTAATTACTTTTATTAAGCACTTTTCTAGTTATTCTGAAAAATAAGGGTATTCCAAAAAGGTCTCCTTCTTTTTTTTTCTTATTATAGTTATCCAGCTCTTAGTGCATCTGTTTATTTATTTTTTACCTCAACGACCTTATTAATCTGACGTTGTACATTATTTACGTTACGTTTAATATACTCTTTCCAGTATAAATTCATGTCCTTTATTATCATATTAGTTCTCGCTTTCTCTACCGCTTCTGGAAAGTAATCACCGCCAGCGATGAGCCAATGCAATACCATGGAAATAACAGTTGTTCGTTTCTTGAAGGTCAAGAGATATTGAAGTGTTGCACTTGGTGTTTTACATATGTTAGCGTATAACTTTCTGTCCAAAATTAAAAGGAACTTGTTTCAAAATAATGTGTTTCACTCATATGGATTTTAATTTTAATAATTACGTAGACATATGACTGCAAGCGTTTACTTAAATTTATGGGTTATCGCGTCTAATAAGAACTATATAAATTTACTATCAATAAAAATGTAAGAGTGTAATGTAAAGTGTAATGTAAAGTGTAATGTGAAATGTAAAGAAAGAATAAACATACACTTATCCATCGAGCAAAACTGCTATAAAACTACATCAAATATTTTGTATAAAATAATTTTCACAATAAATGAATGAACCGAAACCAAAGTACTGGTCTATAATTTTAAGGAAAAGGTATTTCTATTATTGTAACATTACCCACATAACTATTACTTTCAGTAAAGAATTTGTCAATTGTAGGTATTACGTCATAAAATTTTTCGATAGAGCTGTCATTTTATGATCGTAAACCTTTTTTGTTCGGTACATACAAAAATAATGTTTCAAATCTACGTAACAAGATTTATATTCGTAAACTGCATTTTGCAACATTAAATAGTTAACTAACCTAAAGTATTAAATCGAAAGCTTAGTTGACAGACCAACTTTTTATCCCGTAGTATCATTTGTAAAAACGTTTAGAACGTATAAAGGCAGACAGACTTGATCTATCTACGCTGCCAAGTCTAGGAAAAACTGGAATGTTCCATACTAAAGTTAACGTGTGCTTAATGATTGACCTACAATTGTATCCGCTTTTCTCTCATCACTTTTACTGGCCACTAGAGTAACTGAGTCGATGATACTGGGAAACTGTAATATGTCAGTGTTGAGTTTCTTTATTGATATTAAATTATATGTTTGTAAAAAGTTACATTTTTTCCTATTAACAATCATGCAAGACAGTGTCTTGGTATAATAAAAACTTAAGTTGTAAACAGGAAAAAATTGTTCGTATAAGGTAAAAAAAAATACGTATATTGTAACGTAATTGAAAATAAAACAAAATACATGATTTTATTATGTAATAATAAAAAAATCTTTGTATTCACATTAACTTTTAAATAATTAAATTATGAGATGTAATAAGAGATGCAATGATTAAATAATGATAATGAGATAAATAAATAATGACACCATCACATATCAAGGCAAGGATGACACAAATAATTACATAATATATACAAAGTAATATCTTACATAATACTTATATGATATTAAAGCCAGGTACTGGTCACAGGGACCGACAAATAGAACGATAAACATAACAAATTCTATATCTAGAATTAATAATAAAGTAGTCGTTGTAAATCGTATATACATAAGTCTTAGGCAAATTAATACAATAAATTACATAAACTATAAAAATAGTTACACGATACGACCTATAAGGTCAAATGGAAAAATAAATAGTGACTAAAATTGATAGCGAAATGGCATGAAACACAACAAACATAATAAATACAAACGTACATCACACGCGCACACAAGTAATAACTTCGAAGTCGTTTATCGAGGAGAAATCGTTGTAAGGAGGACGTAAAACTAGGACGCGCTTACTGAGGTTTTTGCCCTGAGTAAGCCAAGCTTTGAGCTTCTATGGACCTGCCCCATCCGCCGCCATGGCCACCGCCGCTGCCACCGCCTCCACTGCTATATCCACCTGAGTCTCCGCCGTACCCGCTGGTACCGCCATAATCGTGGCTCGAAGTGTGACTTGACGTGTGATGAGGATGGGCTACCACCTCGTATGTCACATGTTTCTGCTGTGACAACAGTTTCTTCAATCCAATAATAGCAGACAGCACTAATGCCAGCTTACCAATTAGGAGCGCCTTTCCAGCAATCAACGCAATCGCACCAATAGCAAGAGGCGTCAAAGCCATCATCTTCAAAGCCAACGCCGCAATCAGGGGTCCGAGCATTTTAGCTGCCTTCTTTTTCTTTCCTCTGCCTTCCTCCGTCTCATCTTCCACAAAGGAAGACACGCCATCTTCCAAAGCTCGTCCCGCACTAGAAACTGCGTCGATAACATCCGATCCCTTAACCTCCACGCGTAGCGAATGAGTCTGGAAGTAATTCTTCAGCCGCGTAACGGGATCCAGAGATCGAGGAGCACCAGTTTCTGTTGGTGCATCGCTGGCTTTGACAACGGTCACTCCATCAGTCAGTGTGAAGGAATCCTTGTTTTCAACCAGGTTATCGAAATAGGATAAGAACTTGACCTTGAGGCAGGTGGTGGGATCCTTGCGGAGGCAGTCCCCGGCTCTGTTGAGTTCGTTGCCCGAATACAGGTCTTCTGTTTCTTGAGCCGGTAGCGCGGAGCACGCTGCGACAAGCGCTATGACTGCGAACGTCCGCCACATATTGCGATGAAGGTTGGATACTAACTGTGCGACGAGCGCACCGTCGTTACCTTAAATACCGCCTCCGCACCCCTCGGAGTCGTTGAAAAAACGCACCGAAAACGCAGAATGGACTTTCTCACTCAGGGAGTAAAAGTAAGGTCCAAGTTTCGTAATGTTGCGCTTGCGTGAAAGCCTGTGCGGTCATTGCAAAGGTCACGAACTTGATTATGCACTTGTTGTGATGTATTGCGGTTGTATTCAGGTGTCTGTTCCGAGATGAATCTAATGTTTACGTTTGCCTGTTAGAGCCTAAGTGCAAATTGTATTACGGAAATCGTAATGTAAATTGGCGCGGGTTTTGGTGTTCGATGTATTTTTAAATTCTAACGAAGTGTGTTATTAAGAATTATTGATACGTACTTTTATTATTACATTCATACATACTTCAGTACATTAAATTTTTATCATTCCACTTATTATCTATTCAATAGACATTACTATATTTTATAATCAATCTTAAGGGAGAAAGAACAATTTATTTAGAAGTAGGAAAGCTTTTAAATGAAATATTTAATAAAAAAATATATTTATACACATGTCCACGCATTATTGATTTCTATTGTTTTCTATCCTGATATACTTTACTTGTCTCCTAAATATTTTTTATACAAGAGTACGAGAGAGTTGAACGTAAGCCTAAGCAGATTTTCACTAAAAACATTTTCAATTTAGTAAGCGTTTCCTTTTAGTTTCCAAGTAACTCTAACATATGACACAAGTCTTCTTATAAATTTATTTACATAAAACATAACACATATCAGCACAGAAATAGCGAGGCACTATTACGAGGCATTATTACAAATTATTCCAATAGTTAAGTATACTAAAACTGGTTTGACGCTGAAAGTTAGAAAGTTGTATTAAAGTTTTACCTATGTTAAAACTTCAAGCTGAGATTCTGAGCGTAGTGAACATTGACCTCTTGAATCACCTGCTATTACATTGGGAGACCCTTAGTAATATCAATAGATCTACCAGAAAAGCCATCAAAATATTTATTGGTTCTGTTTGTAAGTAATAACGGCAAAAATTTTATAAATTTGCATAATAATACTTAGATAATTATGTGATATAGACCGAGATACAAAACGAACAAAAATATTTATCAGTCAATAAAAATAATAATCTGTATGATATTTTCTTCCATTTAGAAGCGTATAAAGCATGTTACAACAAAATCAATAATATTTTTAATTACTAAAATTATATATTCTATGTAATTTTACAAAATAATAAGTAACCTCAAGTGATATTAACAAATGAAATTTTTATTTAAAATATAGAGAAGCAATCTAATTATATCGATGTGGTTATCTCTTGATATTTGACGTGCACTTCAGCTTTATTCTTATAAAGCCTCTTTTACTCTTTGCCTTTGTGGCAGCCGTGATTAACTAGCGCTTTTGTGGCTGCCCAAATGTTGTTATATCATATTTTTATAATCAAATGGCAAAAGATGATATTTAGAATTTAAATGCAAGCATAAATACAAGGAAACAAAACTCTAGGTCTACAATTTTCACTCGCTACTCCTGGTGACATAAGGTCCATATTTAACCTACATTAGTTTAAATGACTGTAAACAATCATAATCATCATTATACAAGCCATTAGAAGTCCAGTGCTGGACAAAAGCGTGTTCAAAAAAGAAGGATTTTTGCCCATACTTGCCGCACTGGACAAGCGTGTTAGCAATTGCAGAGTGCAGCTATTACGGCGAGGGTACTGCTGCCCATCCCAGCCCTGTGCATTTGAGCTGCACTGTTGCGAGTGAATATACCGCCATTCGTTTCTAGTACCTTAATCGCCTCTTACGACCTTACCTCACGGCGCACTCTGAACAATATTCAAGTCAAATTATTAAAAGTGATTTTCGTAAATGAACTAAATCATAAATATTAACTGGTCCTTACTGTTAACCATAAGCATAACTTCAAAAAACTCTCTATAGAAATACACAAGCTAATAATGTCTAGACCACCGCAAAAAGTGCAAACAAAAACCATTATGTCAGTGGATGTAACATTAAACTAGATTGCTTTAAAAATAAAACAAACGGAGTCACGGAACGGGGCGATGGCAACAAAACAAGCGGTAATCACTATTGAGCGCGTAGCCTAGATGAAGTAGGAATGAGGTTTGCAGCTAAATGTAGTCTGATATATGAAGACTTTTATTACTGGGTTATGAAGATCAATTTTGTTTGGTCATGAAACTTGAAATACTGATACGAATATAAAACTACTAATAAAAAATGACAGTAGGGACTTTAAGATAAAATTATTTGAGCAAATTTGACCAAACCTGTATTTATTTTTAAGTCAAAAGCCTTAGCTTTATTACAGTTCATTATCCATTAAAAAAATTTCCAGATTTCTATAGATCTTTAGTTATGATGATCTTGCTTTTAATTAGTTTTATAGCTAACCCGATAGACATTGTCCAATTCTTACAATATTTATATATTTATCATGCAAAACAAATTACTACTATGAATAAATATAAACTATTCTATCTCTCAAGCCATGAGGTACCGGTAGAGGAGAATAATATCTCTTTTTATGCTAGGTATCGTAAGTGGCGTCTACGGTACCAGAATCGACAGATGGCGAAACAATGCACAGGGCAGAGATGGGCAGCAGCATTCTCTCTTTTCTTGTTGAGACCTCAGCTGGACATGTATCCTTACATATCTAGCAGTGGACTTCCATATACTGTAATGATAAAGATGATATCTCGAGTTAAAATGTACACTTCATCATCAAAACAATATAATGTGCAAATTCATCCCGTACAAACACCGTCACATGATATTTACTTTTAATCTAACAAAAAATAGCACAGCCTTTTTATAATATTAGTTTAGAAAAAGAGTGAACATGGCTTTTTTTTATAAATAATCGATATTTCTCTATTCAGAATATATTTTAATCTATGAAACTGAGATTTTGTAAATAATGTTTCTTAAACGTCAATAAATTATTAACTTTATTATTATGAATTGTTACATATGTCAATCAAACGATCTATGTAAGTTTTTTATTTTTATAAGATTTTTATTTAGGTACCCTTATTATTTATTTCATGACTAGTAGACTAGTAGACTAGAGAATAAAGTATCATATTATTTCATGAATAGACTAGACACAAGAATAAACAATATTTTTTTCTAGAGAATCGAACCCTGGCTTCGTAATGGGTACCTTCTAACGATATGCTATCAAAATCACCATGCCTTATTTATCACGTAGTTTTGGAAACTTGACGGATTTACGTATATTTATGTATGTAGGTCGTCACAGTCAGCTGAGACAATAAACTGCCGTAAAAGCCTACAACGCCACCCGAATTATGTAGATGCTTTGGAACGCGTAACTAAATGTAATCCCATAGTAATCTGTAGTCAAATTTAATTGGTATAATTACAAATTTGTTGAGATATTTTGTAGGCTAGTGATAGGATTATTATAGTTGTATTGTTAATTATATTATTAACGCTTATGTATGTGAGTATAGTAGCTATTGCGGCTGAATAAATCTGGATGAAATTTGTCACACAGATAAATAGTCTGAAAACTTAGGTTAGTATTCTTTCTTTTATCTTGACAACGAGATCCTGTGAGGTATACCTGGCTTTTTATTTTTCTTTACGGATTAGGCACGATTTCTGGTACAATTTATCTATCATGGAGCGACATAGACTTGTAACTGTACCTAAACTAATAACTATAGGCCCGATCTGGTTTAGTCTTTTCGTGTTCATTGCCGGCCGCTGTGAAGGCATGCTTGCTTAGCTTGCGTGGCTCGTGCGTTGTAGTCACAGTTCTAACCTAACCTAAACCAATAATTATTAAATATAAGCCCGGGAATCTCGGTGAATTTTGGTGCACCCCGTGAATATAGCTGACCAATATCGGGTCACCCATCCAAATATTAACCGTTGTTAAATTTGATTAACTTCAAGGATAGAGCGGCAGTCGTGTATTTCGCATTGGTAATGCATCATGAGCTCACTACATCATGTATATTTTAATTAATTTTTCTGTGGAGTATCGGAAAAAAAGAAAAACATCTCTCCTCGATCGTGAGAGGCGACTGAAACTGTAATACAGATGCAACGAGGCGAGGACGGGCCGCAGCATTTTTGTTGCAAATATACGCTCTGCTATTGCCTTTATTGGGCGAATCCCGAAATTATAATAAAGCATTTTAGGAACTTAGAGTCGCAGTCGAAGTCTTACGGCTGACATGATGATGATAATTCTTCTATTTCTTTTTTATTTATGTTAAACATATTTTGACGGGCCCGATGGCGCAGATAATGTGATTCTATCTGATATGCCAAGGGTCTAGAGTTCGATTTCCACTCAGGGCAAATTTTTATATAATGATATATGTGTTGTTTTCTGTGTCTGGGTACTAAATGTATATATTGAAATAGTATATTTGTGATTATTTAGTCTGGTATCCGTGATTTAAGTGACTTACCACGGTGTCAGGTCTATGTAAAATATGTTGTGGGAATTTATTATTATTTAATCATCAAATATCGAATTAGTTAATAATGTTAATCAGTTTAATTAATCATCTTAACATAGAACATCCATAACGACATAAAACGACTGTTAAGACCATACGGAATCTATAGAATTTTGTGTTACGCAAAAGACTTTTTCGACAATTTTCTGCTAATAATAATAACAGTTTATATAAAACTTGCATATTCTAGATTACATATATTCGTGAAGAAAGTGACTACTTAGTCACGGACTATCACGGAAACGTCACGGAACCATCTGTTCGCTTTACATCATACGTGATGGAATTTGGAAATATCCGGCATCGGGGTTCTGCGTCGGTCGGTGCCGTTGTTTTTGCACTATAAGGATTCAACCAACTATTACACTGCAGTCAACTTTATATAATCCTAGCGTATCGTTATATATAGTAGATACTGTATTTTTTAATTAATTTCATGCCCAATTGGACGAAAGTAAACTATTCTTTTGAGTAAATAATTTTTTTTTATATATATAGAGTTATTCTTAATTTAATAACAATAATTCACAAATCAAACGTTTACATTGACATGACTCTGAGATAAATCGCTCAAAATGTGTGTTATGGTCATCAGACAATAAAAAAAATCACAAATTTAATACTTACACACATATTCAGCATTGAGACATAGAATTAACTTGGGGATCGAACCTACGTTTGACGCACAAAATAGAATTACTACTATCGGGCTCGTAATATGTTGTGTGCTCCTTTACTGTACTGGCAGTCTAACTTCCCAACCTAGACTTTAAATCATTAATAGACTGTCTAGATATAACATGAACACTGATATATAAGTTTATTACTCTAATGAATAGAAGATATAATGTGGGATAATTCTCGATAGATTGATCTAAAATAAAGAATACGACGTGTACTTAGAAAATAACAGTATATGAGATTCTACACAAAGTAACCAATAAAACCAACTTTCACGAAGACAGCCAGCCCTAAAAATAATAAACGGAATACTTTTTCACTAGTACACCGCTAACGAACCATCAACTCAAAACTGTTTTTGACTCGGATTCGTTGCAACACAACAGATAGTAAATAATGTTTGACAATATTGTTAATATTAGAATTGTTTATTGTATTGAGTCGGTCGGTTGCCATCGCTTGTCATTTTTTGTAATAAATATGCCTCAGAATTAGCAAAGTATAGAAGTGAAAGAGACGGATTGGAACCTAAACTGACAGCTTTACTTTCACTCATGAGTAGCAAAGTGTGTACGCTCTTCATTTGCTAAATGTATGAAAACTAGCAAATCAATAAAAATAAAAATACAGGACATCTCAAACAATAACCTAACTTGGATTTAATTAGCTTAAAGCAGTTGTAGACAACGTATGTCAAACAAATGATCATAACATAAATGTTTCTTCTGGGTGGGTTACTACATTTTCCGCATATGTTCAGGCTATTTTATTTGCACCACTAGGCTTTTAAAGTTAAGGAATGCATTTTAATAAAACATGTATAGCATAAAACTTCTGTAATTAAATTTATCTGATTATTATAATGGCTCTATTATGTAAAAATATAATAGGCGTGTAGTCATTTCAAAGGGAAACAAGAAATTAGTGATCGTTTCATATATTAGACATCAACGAGCTTTCCTATGATTTAATAAAAGTATGCATAGACTAGTTATCGTTGGTAACACACATTGATTAAAGACTTTCGACTTGACACTCGGGTTAAGTCGAATCGCAAAATTGCGCCGGACACAAACCGTGTACAACTTGCCTTGGGGCGAAATCACTGTAACCGCGGCCTGTAACCAGCAGTGATTCCAATTGTTATAAATATGCTTATGACTTTTTTTAGTTCTAGCTATATATTACGTTTAATTACATCAAAGATACACCGGATAAACCGCGAAAGCGTACCAACCACTTCAATAACATAAGTATGAAATAAGGATAAAACGGATAAAGCGTAGGATGTCAACCCATAAAGTGGACAGAAAATCTGAATCCGCAGATCCGCATGGCAGATCCGATGGATCATGCCATTAACATTTAATTGCTTCTATTTGGCACCGAGTTAAATTTATCTATGAATAAATGGGAAGTATTTATTTATCGATAAATTAACCTAAACCAGGAATTGAAAGATATGACCGAGTTACTGGAGCCAATAGAAAATTCCACGCGTAATTAGTAAATGCTTAAAACACTCGGTGTAATATGCATTTTCACGATGTAATTAAAAGACAAATAGACTTTATACAAAGGTCATCTGAATTGGTACTTTATTGGAACAGTAGTGTTTTAATTGCTGTGCTCTAGTTTGAAGGGTGAGATGCAGTAAAATGACGTCACATAAAATCTTCAAGTCACAATACTGGCAATGCGTTTGTGTTATCCAAGTAAGAGCGTGTACAAGCTGACTGCAGTCACTATCGTGCTTGTTTGTCGACTTAGTCATATAAAAAAACAAGACGTGAATGTCCAATTCCGGTATAGCAATTAATAAACGGTATAGCTGTACGTATATTGAGTGAGTTAGCAGTGAGTTTAAAAGATTTGATGATTTGTTTCCATAAGACGAACAACCTTTCACTTTTCAAGTACGAGGTCGATGACACCCGTAATTTGCTATGACTTGGTGTACATGACTGTACTCGAGATTAATAGGATGTGCTTATACGAAAAGTATCTATGGTTCAGTACAAAAGATTTTGTTTTAGTATCGTTGGCATAGGTACAGTTACAGACGCTAAAGAATTCATGCAGTTTTAACTCCTTAGGTTCGATGAAATGTTGGAACTAAAGTTGCATAAAATTATTTCATAGAACGCCAGTTCATTACTTCATCAACATTATATCATACATTAGAAGTCCACTGTTATGTATAGGCTTAGGCATAGGCATAGGTTTTTTCAAGACAGAGTGAATTATTACCCATAATTGCCGCGCCGGGCAATTGTATTGGCAATAGCAGAGCACAGCTTCTGCGACGGGGATGCTGCTGCCCATCCCCGCCCTGTGTATTTGAGCTACTCTAAATTGGATGGATAAACTGCGATTTATTGGTTCTGATACTTAAGTTGCCTGTTTCGACACCTGATACAGAGTTGCTTCTACTCTGCTAGAAGCTCATGGCTAGTTCATTATTTAACAAAAGTTAAAATTCTGTCAATAAAGTATTAATATATAAAAGAGGATTATCAAGATTATACCAGCGATAGGATGTTCATTGAAGCCTTCCTAAAAGCTTTCTAATAGAACCGGTTGAATGTAATCTAGTCCGGTCGTCTGTCAACCTTATGCCATGATGAATGTATATTTTATAATTATTATTTGGCTGGTATGATTATTATCTATAAAATAATAAAGAAATATATTTTTTTAAATAGTTTAAATATCCCCAGTGTATCGCAGGAAATTCCACACTTTACGTCATTTTGTAGGTATCTGAATATATGGTGTTCTTATTAATTAATAGTAATTAGATAAATATAAGGTTATAAAAATAAATAGATATAATCCTAGTCTCATGTTAGCTTTAGATATTTCGTTGAGCTTCCTGAAAATTCATATTAAAATCATTTTTTGTTTATTCCTGCTGAATTTCAGCAAGACTATGAAAATACTCCTCAAAATTCGGCAGCTAAAGATAATGCTGCTAGACTAGGCCTCCCAAAATGATCTCCAATAGGACCCGTTGTATGCGGCTTACGGCCAGTGCAATATTGAGGTTCTGTTCATATTATCTCTCCACCTTGTGGAACGTATCCTATGCTTTCCAATACGAAATCTCCATTCGAAATACTTCATACGACAAGGCTCCATCGGCCATCAGTTCAGTAGCTAGACTCCGTTGCCATATATGTTTCTAATGCCACTATATCATAAGCCTGTTAAAATAATTTTTAAGTTTAATAAAGAAATAAATAAATAAAAATAAAAATAGATAAGAATGATAAAGGTCAAGCTAACAAGTTTTTAAATTAAATTAATGGATCTCATTGAGATTGATTATATAAAATATACTTTTAAAGTACAACTTTGTATTGTAAACAGTATAAATAACAATTGTAATGTCAATAACCATACCATACCAATACCATAACACCAATATAAATAACTCTTGCGACGCTACTATGCTGTCTGTCAATCTATTTAAGTTATGATTTAAAGAGGATAGTCACACACATTCGCCCTTTCACTTTATTTTTGTTCATGAATGCTGCTACCAGCAACCACCTACCCACGGATCTCTAGAGAACCTACGATGATATCAACCAGCAATTTTTGATGGGTGAAAGTAAATTCACCTTTATTGTGCAGCACAATAGTGATGAGCGAATAAATGGGAAGAGGAAGTGGGTTTTACTAATAAATCCATCTAATAAAAATGAATGTACGCGTATAACTCTAAAACGACTGCATCAAATAGAAAAATTAATTCTCGTTACGTTTTTTTAACCAGGTTGTATGAGGATCATCGAGATTGAGAAGTTTGTATGGAAATATTTGTATTATCAGTCATAAGCCTATAAACAAGATGGAAGCTGCTACATATATAGGATCAATGGGATAAAATAGCTAATGAACGTATTTAAAGTGTCTTTTTTGAAAAAATATATTTAAACACTGTTTGCTCTTCGGAAATTAAGTATTGGTTAGTTCATTGTGAGAAATTTCACAGTATTAAAAATTTTCATCAACGTTTGAACTATACGTTAGATAATAATTGTAAACAAATAAATTGACACATCTCGAACGTTGATCTGATTCCAGGAAAAGTTGCTTAGAGCACATGTGTTACGGACGTCAGACAACAGGAATCACAAATATAATACTTAAATATGTAATTTTACACCCAGACATAGAAGAAACACAAATATATAATAATAATAATAATAAATTCCCACAACATCTCATACATTGACCTGACTCCGTGGTAAGTCGCTTAAAGCACTTGTGTTACGAATGCCAGACAACAGAGGAATCACAAATATACTACTTAAATATATATATTTTACACCCATACACAGAGCAAACAAAAATATCATCATATAAATATTTGCTCTGGGTGGGAATCGAACCCACGACCCCTGGTGCACAAGACAGGATTACTACCATCTGCGCCATCGGGCCCGCCCGTATGATAATAAAATATTTTTCCTAGGTGAGAATCGAACCCACAACCCTTGGCGCACAAGATTATCATTATCAGCTGCGCTATCGGGTTCAAAAGAAATATAACGGGCCCGACAAAAATAATATAAATAAATATAAAAGCGCAGGCAGCATTAATAAAATTTATTGTTACGAACCTACGACATTTGATGTCATACTCAATCATTTCGACTTTGGTGTATAAGATAGGAACACTACCAACTACGCCATTAGGTTCGTCAATAGAAATATGAAGAGCTCGATCAAAATGAATATAGAAACGCAGGCTGCGTTAATATGGTTTGTAGGTAAATTGAAATTATAAGTAGTCAAAATTTTCCTAGCGTTTTAATCGTGCTAAAAATCCTTAAAAATTATAATATATATATATATATATATATATATGGGTGTTTAACGTTTAATAATTTACAATAAAGGTGTAACTCCGTTCAATAGACAAATGGTTTTTAATTATTTTAACATTAATCTCTTGTCATTTCGGGTGCCTTACGGCAATATTTCGAAGAACAATTAAGTTTTTAACGAGTAAAGTATAGTATTTAATCTCTTTATAAGAAAATAATGCGTACGTTAATGTTAAAAAATGTCATTTGTTCAACATCGTACCAACCATCGGAAGTCCACTGATGGACCATTGATTGATGGATAAGCTTCTCTATGAAAGGGAGAAGTTTGCCTTAGTTGCCGCGCTGGCCAAGGGTGATGGCAATCGTATAGCGCAGCTTTCACAACGAGAATGCAGCTGCCCATCCATGCCCTTCGCATTTGATATACTGCCATCTATCGGTTTTGGTCTCTTTGTCACCTCTTACGACACCTGGGATAAGGTGAATAAACTATTCTATTCCACCGGTACCTCCGGTCTTATCCGTTATTTTATTGAAAAATGCGTAACAAAACCGGTGATGAGTCGCGTAATAAAGTCGTTGACGCATAAAGAAGTTTTAGAGGTCAAATACTTGACCGCTAACATTGTAAGTACCTGACCGTGAAGATAGCATTATTACTGCTTATTTGCGATAACAATAATTAAAACCAACGGTTTTTATAGAATTAAATATATGTATAATTTTTTTAAAGAATTATATATATATATATATATATATATACAATGGACGAAATTTTGAAATATGTATATAACATTTAAAGAAGAGCAAGAGAAGACGTTTGAGGCTGAAAAGTATTTCAAAAATAAAGATCATCAACGCAGATTCTAAATAATGAGATCCTGAATAATAAAGAAAACAAACTTAACTACAACAGTGATGATTATTTTCACAAAATTAATAGAATAAAATTAACAAGATTCTAGTTGTTTTACCATAATATGTCGTCACAAATTCAACGCCAAGTCACGAATAAAAATTAAAAAAAGAAAAGCCCAAATATGTTCTCACTAGTAATACAATTGTTGGCATTCCAGGTTTTGCACCAGGACCTTTTAAACAGTAATTCATCATCAATCAAATCATTATGGTCAAAATAGGTTATAAGATTGATAAAAATTGTATATGTCATCATCTATCATACTAGCCATTAAAAGTCCAAGGGGAAATTTGCCCATAATTGCCGCGCTGTGCGCGTGTTGGCAATCACAGAGCACAGCTTTCACGTCGGGGTTGCTGCTGCCCATCCCCGCCTTGTGCATTTGACTTGGATTGTCTCCGATGGAAACCGCCATCTGTCAGTTCTGATACCTTAATCGCCATTTACGACACCTGTTATAGGGGGAGGTACTATTATTCTATTCTTCCGAGGCAATATATTAGAGTAGCATTGAGTATAGTATAGAGAGAGTATATTATAGAATAGTGATTCTCGTATTTTTTAAAAAAATACACTTTATAAAATCTATATTTTCAGAAGTAGTTAAATATTATATATATATATAGGTATTTGTTCATGTATTTAAAGACTGTTGCCAAAAATAGAGTCTATAAAAAACACTATTATGTACAGGGACTTACGTAATTTGCATGATATTGCAAGCGATTAGGATATTAAATATTGCATGAAATGAAAGACAAACAATTTAGGTAAATAACCAATATACCGACTGCAGAGCTGATTTGAAAATCTAAATTATCCAGACCCCTATTTGAATGGCTTCACAAAAATTCATTCAAATATATCCAGCCGTTTAGCTGTAGTATAGATTAAAAAAAGCTAGATACCAACTGCAGCGGCTGATTTGAAAGTCCAAGTCACCAAAAGCGCTACCCAAATGTAAACAAAAAAAATTCAAATAGGTCCAGTCGTTTAGGAGGCATACATACATATTGTAGAATAATATACCTATATACAGATAATAATAATAAATTAATGTTTTATTTTATTTTTAGCAAGCAAATAAAAGATATTTTTTTTATGTTAGCAAGTCGACCAACAAGCGTGACGTACGAAGAAAGAAGCGACAGAAAACGTTACTGCAGCCTATAGACGTTCATGTCGTCACGAAAATATAACTAGCACGTTCTAACCTTGTGATGTGAGGGTGTTATGTCACATTACGCAGTAATTACACGGCCTCTAGTCTTCTTTGGCGGAGGCCTATTAAATTACATCTATATTCCATCCTATGTCCATTAACGTATTGAATGGTTTTGACTTAAACATACGACCAGCTTGTAGTAAATTAACATATGCAAATGGTTTTCCATTCGAGTTTGGTGAATGAACAACATACAGACGTTGAGCAGACAGCGGATAACCTGTTCGCGTTAAGAACAGACCTGTGATATATTAACTGAATAAGGTTTGTTGCTCACTAAGAAGTTCTTACTCGTAAAGAATATTATTTAAACGACTTTTTTTCAGCTCAGACGATCTGACTAAAACCGTAGGATCGCGCTGGATAAAGGCCGCATACAACCGGTCTTATTAAAAAAGAATTGGAAAAGCTTTTGTCCACCAGTGGACGTCCTGTTGCTGACGATGATGATGATGATAAAGGTAAAAATTGTGTGTTTTGCATCTAGGTAAAATATATACACATTTTTAGAACGTTAGTGTAATAACAACTGCCTCATCTCCCCCGAAAACAATAAAAAACTTGACTATGACAAACGATACATTTAATATTGAAGTGTACACAAACGAAAAACATCTTAACTATATTAAGAATGTTACAGATCGCCATGACACAACACGCTAAAAGCACATAAACGGGCCTCTGTGTATTCTAAGCTTAATACTACCACATTATTATTCAACTCCCGTCATCGGAAACAAATAACGTAATATTTGCATACTTTTTCACACCCATATGTTTAGTCATTCACTCCAAACGAACATTGACCTTTTTAAGAATGTGAAGTTTACTGACACGCATATATTCAATGTTTATCTGTTGGTGATAATATCACTGTCAATGGTTCCATTAGCACCAACCACGAGTGGTCGAGCTTTTAGCACTACTAGTATCTGAGATTGGAGTGAACCTGTTTCAAAAATTAGACGGTTGAGTAATTCTAAAATAGTCTGATAGCTGATTCTTTGTTCAAATTAATAATACCTTAAGGTTATCAGGGTCATCAGTCACTTGGGTTTAATAGTTCGTCTAACTTATTTTATATATCCTCTGTAAAAGTGAGCATCATACGTCGATTTAAGTATGGAATTATGTGTAAAGTGAGCTTTCATATGTCTTAACTGTCATAGAACAGCCGGGCTACGGGAAATATTTACTTATTATTTTTCTTAAACCATGGAGAAAGTCGTGGGGTGGCAGAGTAGAATAGTGCCTCCCTCTGTAATAGGTGTGGTAAGAGGCGACTAAGGTACCAGAACCAACAGACGGAGGTAAATCTATCCGATTGCGGATGGACAGCAACATCCTCACCGCAAAAGCTGCACTCTGCCATTGCCAATACGCTTGCCCAGCGCGGCATTTATGGGCCAAATTCCCCCTTCCTTGGGGAGGCTTATGTCTAGCAGTGATGATGGAGACGGCAATGATTTTGCGAGAATGGCCTGGAAAGAGGAATGAGGAGATCCATTGAAGAATCAAAAGTTACCGATATAGCTGCAGATCTGAGACCAGAACAACAAAAGAATCACAAATATACTACTCTAATTAAATTTAACAACTAGGCACAGAACAAACACAAATATCATCATATAAATATTTGCTCTGGGTGGGAATCGAACCAAAAATTTTACATGAGTGTTTGTCCTTTGACTGGGTGTTACATACATATATGTATGTCATTCTTATAATTGTAATTCCTCTGTGGTCTGATATATATAACACGACGCTTTATGCTATTCATCTTAAAATAAGTTCAATGCGTGATATATCGTGTGAATTATTGTTACGTCATATCATTGCGTTATTAATTATGAACTTTAAAACTCGTAATTTTATGTGTCTTTGTCAAGAAATAATAATAGTTAATTAGGAAAGTTACTTAAGTAACTATTATGTCAATATAAAATACAGCGAGAAGATCGGCAGAAGTTTATTTAGATTCGTGATATTAACGAGCGTGTTAAATGACCAATGACTGTCGATAGTTCTTTAATATATTTGGATTTGAATGATGAAGATTTTATGGTCATTACCCAACAAAAATTTCACACATCGCTTTTATGCAAGATCGACCCGACTCTAAAGTAACCGAAATTCTAAAATGAATATGTTAAGTGATTATAGATTTAATTTTTATCAAACGACAGTTACAAAGTTAACGTTACATGTTTTTATTATTAAATCACCAAAACATTCTACTTATAATATAAACTTGAAAGTTTGTATGTATAGAATTATATATATAGTTGGTGGAATTCCACACGAAGATAATATTTAGTCTGGAACGTCACTACTGTTTTATCCCGAATACGTGTTTGCCTAGCATAGATCAGATCTGGAGTATTATTTTTCCCTATACCCTAAGATATTTCATTCATAATTTTACTATCGATACCTTTTTAAATCAGAATACAAATATGCCATTACTACTGCTAATAGCATATTTTGAATCAATTCGTAATTAAAACCTTTAAAAAAAGATAATAGATCGACTTCTGTAAGATTCTATATTTCTGCTATATCTCTATCAGATGTAATATTTCAATAAAATATAATATATTGTACGAAAGTTTTCTAAGCTTCAAATGTTTCCAGCTCAACTAACTACCCACTTTAAGTTGTTTAAAGTGGCAACACTAACGACCCATTCCAACAAATCTGAGCGTCATATTAGAGGCAATTACATAAACACATATAAAGGGACAAAGGCAACACACATCTTAAGATCCGCGTGAAGAGAAAGTAAGCGAAAGCATAACTCTAGTATGAAGTTTTCCCGACGGAATACTACATTGTCTGTCAAATAAAAATAGTAGGTTCATCAATTTATTTATTTATTTAAATTAACCAAAATCTGTCTGCAATACAATATAAAACTTAACTACATACAATCGCTTCGATAGATAATTACAACTAATACTTATGGTTAGCTAGATACACATTCAATAAAAGTGTAACTACAAAAAAAAACTTACAATAAATACACTCGAAGATACTTAAAACATTTTCGCTTAGTTTAGAGTTTAATTATAATTGTTAAATACAGTTTAAATCCACCAACTAAAGGCAAGAGTACTTTTCCGTTTCACAGAGGAATTTTAACCTAACTCTGTTCTTCTCAGAGGGGAACACAGAAGTACGATTATTCTCGGAATATAATTAAATATAGGCATAAGTAATACGATAAATGAAAAAACGAAGAAAGAATTCCCCTTCATTAAGTCGTAAGACGTCTACTAATTAAGTTACCGTCTCAAATGAATATGCCATCATTTACTTGTTCAAATTCACCTCGTACGATAATTGGTACAGAAAAAAGGTACTGTCCTCCGTACCATGCATTATAGAAAAGGTTTTTCAAAAGTAAATTTATATTGAAACTCGAACGCTTATTGTAGTCATTTTCCTGTTAAAATTTAACTAAATACGCTAGTAACGAGGTGACCACATTATCACTTTGGTATCTGAACAGTCGAAAGAGACTTAAGTGTTGAAGTAATTTAAGCCTTTGGAAGTTTAAATTTGTTTTTATATAGAACCTTTCCGGTTTGATGTATATTTACCATATAAACAAACTCTCTCGAGTTATGTAAATATTTAAATATATTACACCCTTTTTATTTACAGAGATTAATTTTCATGTAACAAACGATTGTATATAAAAAATGGTATATATGAAAATTTTGCAATATTTTTACTTGGGTAACTGTAACTACCGACTGCTATTTCTACCGACAAATAGCAGCATTGACATTGCTAGGTCTATAAGCTGTGGTCTCGTTTATAATTAAGCAAATCATATTCTTTATTGCTGACTTAGTAATATAAAAATAACGACTTTTTGGTGAAACAGATTTTAAAAAATGATTCCTAAGAGGAAACGTTTATTTTTTTACTTCAGAAAAATGTATGTTTATATAATAAATGAAATTCAATGTAACAATATATTTATTGTATGTTACAAGAGGTACTGGTAGAGATGAAATTTACCTCCCTGTTCCAGGTGTCGTAAGAGGTGACCGAGGAACTAGACCCAGAACAATGAACACTTATTAAGAGTGCAACTAAGAGCCTGAATTTAAATAATCCATGAAACAGTATAACTTTCAAGAGCGTGAATAAATCAAAATATCAAAATTTATCAAAATCGTTGCTAATTTAAATATTTTTCCATACAAATTTGTAACCCCTACTTCAGCCCTTTAGGGTTAATTTATTTTAGTCCTTTCTTAGAGTGTCCGCATTTTTTATTAAAACAACTATAAAATGTTTGCATTTTTACCATTAGCGGCTACGGTTGTCTGCATCTATATGTCTATAGAAAGTTCTTCTTTTATATATACCGATTGATAGATATATTAAAAGATATATATGAACCGTCATAACTAATATAAATCGTAGACACTGAAGTCTTAGTTTTTATTGTAGACTCCTTCTGGCAAGCGTATTGAACCAGCAGTAAAATTTGATTTAAAGCCAATTGGTTTAATCTAGTTTAGGGACGCTTGTGTTCCATTTTATTTGTTTCCTATTATATAGGAAACTAGTTGTCCCAACAGAGGTTGTCCAGTCTTAATTTTATATATTTATAATCAACAATATTTTGTAAATCACTACATAGTATAACAAAGTCGTTTTCCACTATCTGTCCCTGTTTATGCTGAGATTTTTAAAACTATGCAACTGATTTTGATGAGGGTTTTTTTAATGGTGCTTTTATATAGCTTTTTTTAATTGATGCTTACAATTTAATAAATACATGGTATAAAACAAAATTGTTTTTCGTTGTCTGATTCCATGTACGCTTAGATCTTTAAAACTACGCAACTGATTATGATCTACGTTTTTTGTATTTGCCACCACGCCTGTCCAATGTGGGAAATGCAATCGCTTGCAATGTTATCGCAATAAATATATGTGTTTTTTTAGAATATTACATTAGAATGTTCTAATTATGTGTGTAAGTATCACACATATGAATTTTTTGTCTTGGATAACTATCTATTAAAAAACCTAGATCAAAATTAGTTGCGTAGTTTTAAAGATAGGTAAGCATACATGAAATCATGTTTATCACATTCAAAAATTCAAAAGGCCCAGCAGTTCCCCTATGTATGGTCCTTTGTATGTATAATTAATTTCTTTTAGGGTGGAATATATTTAAACATTTACATAACCCAAGGGAGTTAGGTAACCACAACATCAAACCAAAAATGTTCTGTATAAAGACAAACTTAAATTGACAATGGTATAAATTACTTCAACACTGAAGTCTCTTTCGACTGATCTGATACCAAAGTGAATTAATGTGGTCACCTCGTCACTACCATTACAAGCTATTTAATTTAATTTTAACAAAATAATGATTGTCAATAACTACAAAAAGTATTCGAGTTTCAATATGAATTTACTTTTGAAAAAATTAATCTATAATATATGATACTGCGGAGTAGGACAGTACCTCTCTCAGTACCAATTTTTGTGAGAGGTGTCGGAGGTTTATAAACAAGTAGACGGTGGTATATCCATTCGAGGCGGTAAGTTTATTAGTAGACGTGCGACGGTTTATAGAATAAAAACTTATTGAACGGGAAATGTTTTTTCGTTTTTCCATTTATCGTAATGCTTCTGCCTATCTTTAATAAAAATCCAAGGCCTCCCCAAGTAATTTACAAAAGGTTGTCACCGGCCTGTGTTCAACGCAATCCTGCAGTTTAGTCGTGTCTTTATTCCTGATTCGATTGCTCAAATAGACTCCGAGCATTGCCCTCTCCATTATTCGTTGAGCTATTTTGATTTGGATTACAAGACCATGTTTCGCTGCCTTTATATATGTATATAAAAGCATGATATTTAAAAGACTCTTTGGGCTTATATCTTTAATAGTTCCCAGGAATAGACAGCTTTTTAGTTAAAATAAAGATTTACGACAAATACATCCGACAGTATTTACGCGGCCCTAACTTTCCACATCATTTTTGAAAGATTTATAGTTACCAAGCGTAGCAAGATCGTAATCAAGGCAAAGTTTCATTAGCTACCATGACTCCAAGTGCTAAGTCTTTTTTTCTTTACCCATAAATTTCAGTTTTGAATGACAAGATTTAACCGGTAAAATGATGATAATGTCTTCTATTGTTGCCGTAAAGGCGTGAGAATTTAGTGGGTAATTTAATGCTCTTTCCTATTGCTCTCACTGCTACAATTTTGCTTAGCGCTCGTTTAAAACGCTATGAGAAATGTGTGCACGAATGAAAGTAAAAAAGGTCAATGCACTATGTAAGTCTTTATAGTTTTGATTTTGACCTCGTTGGAATTATTGTAAAGTACGCCATAGACGCACAAAAGTCTAACTTGATTCTGAAATTAATAAAATACTTCAGAAAAATACTTGTGTTCAATAATAACATTGTCCATTTCCCATTTAAATCCAATCTTATTTAATTTAGTGGGTTTTAAGGACTGAGAAAGCATTCGGCACCATCTACTTAGTGTATCTACCGAAATAATGCCTAATTTTGATTCACCAATCAAAGAACCGATCATTCCAAAAGTCGCTTCTTCGTTACCATTAACTCCATGTTTTGCTTACTCAGCTTGGTAGCCTTTAAAACCTGAAGCTTATTATAAATTTACTTAAGCACGGCGGAACTAAATATCTATGCACTAGTCTTGATATAAAACACAATCTAGTTTACGTTATGCCTATGTAATTAATCTAATAAAATTCTTTATAAATATAGCTTTTTTATAGTAGGAATGATCGTATGAAATGGGTTGATTAAAGGGGTAAAACGGGAGTGCAAAGTTAGTATGAAACTTTGCTGTTATAAAGTATTTGAATGGAATTCAGTAAGACGTTTCATCACTGAAAGACCTGAAACAGGTGAATTTTTCCTTTCTGGGGGTAAGAAGTTAGTATGAAGGTTATCTATTTTTATATACAAATTAGTATTGTTCTTCAACCAAACGCTGGTACCATCGCGAAACACTACTTAACTAGCAGGTATAAATTGTAATTACTATTATAAATACTTGCCGTAAGCTATATATACTCTGACTTATGTATACTGTCTTAGTAACACACATCATCATCAGATGATGATGGTGATGTGATGAGTTTTCAATGGCTGTAATGATTTACAGCCATTGAAAATCCACTGCTGGACATCGGCCTCCCCAAGATAGGGCGAAATTTACTTACGCGTGTTGGTAATCACAGAGGGCAGCTTTCGCGACGGGTATACAGATGCCCATACCCATCCTGTGAATTTGAGTTACGCTGTTTTGAGTAGATATACAGCCATCTTTCAGTTGCGGTACCTTAATAGTCTCATACGACTCGTGGTACAGGGTGAGGTTCTATTCCATACTACCGGTACCACACGGCTGTGCTCATCTGACGGCGTAAGACTCGTCTGGACATAATGCTCATAGAAAGCTCTTTCTCACGTTCCTGTTTTTTTTTTGTATAACCAGCAGCAAGTATTTTTTTAATGAATTTGTCTTTACCTTTATATTACAACTTTGAGAAGAAAAAAGTTACAATGCTATAAAACACAAAGTACGGTTTTCTGCTACAAATGCATTCAACCAACCTGGTGCTCATTAATGAGAAATATATTATATGTTCTGCCTAGCGAGGATCTTCATAAGAATGTTATACTTTAAACAAAAGATAAAGGGATACATGATAAAGAACGTAGGGCAAATACTTTATCAAAAAATTGTGTCGTAGTGTATGCATACAGTACTACACTATTTGTTAACGAAGTTTCACCATGCGTAAGTCACGCACGGTTAGAAGTTTAATGAGAGATTTTGGTGTGGTTAGAAGATTAATGTTTTCAGACTAAATAATTAGAACTATGATTGCATAATACCTATTATTTAGTACATATTTACGAGTGTATGAGTTAATCGTCTGGAATTATATTTTGGGGTAAAACTTTTAAAGATCTAATAATTATTACCTGGATTGTTGACGGCTGTTGAATTTTGTTGCCCACTCAATTTCGACTTACCCGAACTTCAGTATCATCATCATATCAACCCAACCGTAGAAAGTCGACTGTTAGACATAGACACTTCCAAGAAAAGAGATGTTTTGTTTGAAAAGAGCGTGAGTCGGAAGAATACAGCATACGCACCGTACAATATTTCATCTCTATCACAGAAGCCAATCTCTATCACAAAACCGTTCATTGCTGGTTATAGGCCTCCTTAAAAAAAGAAGAATTTGTTAATTCTCAACGTGTTTCATTTGAGATAAGTCATTTTGGATAATCAGTCGCTTTTATTTCAGACGCTTTTTACACCTTGCATAGAGTGACATACAGTTTTACTCTGCCCGTATCCTACAGCCACGCGATATTATATTTCCTATTATTAATCATAATACCATTGGGAAGTACACTGCTAGACACAGGCCTGACCAAAGAAGGTGGTTTTTTGCCTATAATTGCCGCGCTAAGCGTGGTGGCAATCGTAGAGCACAGACTTGCGACGGTGAAGCTGCTGCCTATCTCCCCCCTATTGCGTTTAAACTGCGCTGTTTCGGATAGGTATACCACCATCTGTCGGTATCTTAGTCATTCGTTTCGACAGGTACTCGATCTGGTATAGAAGAACTATATATACGCATTTATTGCAACTATTATTTAGGTTGACATATAGCACAGTCAAAATAATAGCGACAGTGATACGCTATTCACAACATTTTTGCTTAATATTTTCTACTCAATTTGCATACAAAATAACTTCCCATCTTTCCACAATAGTCTATTGAGATATCAATGCGGAATTACAAATGTTTATATAGATGCAAATAAAAAACATATATGTTTGTTTGAACTTATCTGTTTCTATCAGTTCACATCGACGAACAATACAGTAAGACTATACCGGTTCTTGCTTGTTAGAAACTCAATATAATTAGCTTAATTAAAACGATTCTTAACATCTATCTAGCGTTTGCTAGTTATAAGTATCAAGAACACAAAACAATTGGACATAAATCAGGTATTTGTTTTGTTCAATTGTTTCAACGGGTATAATTTTTATTATTATTGTATTTAGGAAAGTTGACTTTGAATATTTTTTATCTCAAAAAAATATTAGTTGTGAGGTTTCGTCTGGATATAGGTGTGAAGATCCTGAAGTGGTTTATAATCATGAGAGAATTTTTGGTATGGCAGGCAGAGTGGAAACGGCTGCTGCTCTTCCATCCGTGCCTATGCCAATTAAGATGGACATAACTCCATTTTGTAATTCGATAACTCATCTAATATTATGTTGCGAGTATTATCATACTTTATTTTTGTTTACCCTTTTATTAGATTGTCTGTTTTATTATTTGTTTTTTATTAAAAGAATAATTAAGATTGCTCGAGTTGAGTCCAATTGTCAATGTACAACTATATAATTGTTGACTGGAGTTAGCGCTACGAGCTTTACGCATATTTACTCTGCCGCCCCACTAAGGCAATTTAAACATTTTTAAAAGTTTTAAATTGCTTAAAAATAATAAAACTAAAACAAAAATTGCTCGTATTTGATAAATTTGTAAATTAACTTGGTATCTAAAAGTAGCAAAATATGTAGTCAGTTGGTAAGTTTTGAAACCTCCATGGTAAAACATTCAAAAAAACGTCTATAACCATAATATTATAGCAGCGGTCAATAATTTGCTTAAATCTCTTTCATAGACCTAGAGCTTGCGAACAAACAAATGATGTCATTATTTTTTTAATTGAACAGGTCTACAAAAAAAATCACACAATCTCCGTAATAGTAAGCGTCATAGCAGCCTATAGACGCTCGTATACATAGTCATCACTAGCGCGTTGCCAGCCTTGTAACTTGACGATATTATGTCACATCACCCTCATTTATTTCACTGCTTCTATCTCCGTTCAAAGTTTAGTTATTTTATTAAATTCGTAAATTATTTGATTGAATCTATTTCATGTTATTTGTATATAGTCTCTAATATGTACATCCCATATAAAATATATCAGGCATTGGAAGTCCACTGTCGGACATAGGCCTCCCCAAGAAATAGGGTATTTTGTCCATAATTGATGTGCTGGGCAAGCGTGTTGGCAATCGCAGATCGCAACTTTCACAATGGGGACGCTGCTACCCGTCCCCGCCCAGTTCGTTTGAGCTACACTGTTTCGGATGAATACCACCATCTGTCGGTTCTGGTATCTTAGTCGCCTCTTACGACACCTGGTACAAAGAGAGGTACTTTGACTTATGTAGTTTGTGTTGAATATCACGATTTGCGTTTGACATAAACATCACAAGCTTAACATCTATAATCTATTTATTACTCAAATAACTAACACAATGTAAACGTTAACTATGATACTTACCGTTATTCATCGTTGTTTGTGTCGGAGGCTTTTCACTTCAGCGAAAGATAATGCGGCTTAGCGTGATTTGCTACTGGATTAGTAGCATTATGAGTTTAAGATAAGATGTTGATTTGACTTAAGTATATGCTAGTCGGATAAATATATCTACGATACAAGGCACCCACCAGGCTTGGTCTGGGCTTTTTTTAAAGTCTTATCCTATCACTGTGGGAATTTCAATCCACACGATCTCGTTGATCCAGACATTTACAAATTTGAGTCTTCTATCTTTTCGCCCAAAATTGTTTGATCGAACACTCAATTTCCAACTTATTATATAGTTTTGTTCTATTTGCCAAACTTACTATTAGCTTTACTTACTTTACTTTACGTTTGGTCTTCTTACTACTTACTTTACGTTTGGTCTGAATTTTTTATAATGACACTTCAAAATGCCAACTTTCAAGCCCACTTTTTGTTTACCAAATATTGTACTGAGTAGAATTTCGTTAAATTTCTAAGTAATGTTATGCTTGTAGATTTTTTGTTTAATTAAAAACGCCGTTTCTGGTTATATGACCTTAACCTTTCTGACTGTTTACTTTTACGAAGGCGATTCGTTTCCGGCACTTCGATGGCAGCACCCGCAACATACTTGACTTTCTAGCTCGACTCGTGTGTTATTTGTTATACTTTGACATTATCTACTTAAATGTATGTAGTGGTTTTTTTGATTATTAAATAACAAAGTAAATATAAGATTTACTTCATTTTAATATAATTATATAAATATGTAAAGAAGTGAGTTATTAAAATAATAAATCTTTATATTTGTAGTTTTATTTCATTATATCAAGAAATGATTTACTGACAAAACGTTATTTGTTTAATAGTTGTAGCCTAGTAAAATATATGATAAATGATACAATGAACATCAAACGTGTCATTAGAATAATCAGCCTAACAATAATCTTACCCAATGAAATATGTCATAAAACAATTGCTAATTGTTTTTTGTAAAAACAGGCGAAATGTTGTTTAGCAGTACTGAATCAGCTAAACAGTTTTCGGCGAAAAGACCGAATACCAGAAATTTGTCTAGTCGTTTCTAAGATAAGCTGTAATTTTATTATCGCTACTACTATAACCAAGAAACGTTTTACATAAACTGCAAGTTTATGCAGTTACTTTTCCTAAATTTTTACTTACCATAATCAATTTATAAAGGTTATTTTATAAAAGGAAACTATATTTTAAGTTAGTAAAATAAAAAGGTTTTCTAGTAATTTTATTATTCCGTTATTAAAACTATATACTTTTTGAGTTTAAAACGTACATCCTAACATAAACCTCTACACTACAGCATTTATAGTTTTGCTTTATACGTATTTACGTTTTCATTTTTAAGCTGTTGGACTTAAAATCTATACTAATATTATAAAGCGGAAGAGCTTGTTTGTTTGTTTAAACGCGCTAATCTCAGGATCTAATGGTCCTAATTAAATAATTATTTTTTTGTTGGATATTCCATTTATAGAAGAAGGCTTTAAGCTATATAACATTACGCTGAGACCAATAGGAGCGAAGCGTCAGTGAGAAATATTGCAAAAACGGGGAAAATTATTCACTTTTGAGGTCTTTCGTCGCATGCGCTGCATAAACGGTTTAAGTTATTCAAAAACTATTTATAAAAGAATTATTCGTTTTCACATAAAAAAAGTCCGCAACAGTATATGTCTATCTCTCAAGATTTACTCATAATAACATTATTTGTCTATTAAGGCTTGCTATCATTATAATGTGCAGGCAGGCCGCGCGGCGGCGGGTATATTTTAAACAAAAGTAAAAATATAATTTATACCGAAGTACTTTGACTCTACATTATTTTTTTTACATATTATTTAAAAAAATCTTATTCACGATAATACAATAACATAAACCAACATGAGCAATCAAAAAATAATCTCGATAGAGTTTCCGACAACCATGCGAACGAAGTCGCGGGCACAGCTAGTTTTTTTCATATAGTAAAGTACAGTTAATATTAAAAATATTTACTGAGCACTATTAATAATTATGATTATTAAACATAAATAATGTAAAACTTGGCATAACAAAAAGTAATAACAATAATAAATTCACGTAACATAGGTATTACTCTCTGACGTGCTATTGTGATAAGTTGCATAAATTAAATATGTACTTGTGATGCGTATACAGACAACACTTAAATATATATATATATTAATCCCAAATATAATGTGAATTTGTTAACTCTTCACGATTTATTTACAAAACAAATCTTCTTAAAGTTATGTAAACGTATAGTTATGTAACTCTGAGTAGAATCCAAATACAAAAAAAAATAAGCAGGTGCCATCTTTAAAACGAGTGACTTCTTTAAAACGTAATTGGATTTTTCCGGTTTGATTAAAATTTCACGATCTTAACTAATTGATATAATAAATCTTAAAATTATAATTATTTCGCGTATATTAAATTAGTATAGATTGAATAAGACAACTAAGGTTGTGACAATAACTAACAGCGAATGCTAAAATGTATAATTTTTAAAAAAAACTTAATCTATTCGCTTATTTAAATTTGATAGGCCGTACAGTTGTAAAAATCAGCTCCTGGCCTATTGAAGGGGAAAGTTTATTTGCGTCTATCGCGCTTCATTAAATGTTTGTTGTAGTCTTTAATTACCAAATATGCTACTAAGATGGTACTTAATTACAGGTCGCAGTCAAATTATGAGGTTTATGGCTGTAATCAAATTATATGTTTTATGATGCAATATTAAGTATTTTTCCTTTCAGTTGCTGTGGAAGAACTGATAATATTATTTGCCGTGGGGTACCGGCAGAGTTGAATAGTACCTCCCTCTGCATCAGGTGTCTTATGAGGCGACTAAGATACCAGAACCAATAGATGGTGGTATATCCATCCGAGACAGTGTAGCTCAAATGCATAGGGTGGGGATAGGCAGCAACAACCCCGTCGTGAAACCTGCGCTCTGCGATTGCCACCACGCTTGCCCAGCGTGGCAATTATGGGCAAAAATCCCTCTTTTTGGGGAAGTTAATGATGAGTAACAATAATAACACATTCACACACCATAACACACATTTATCGGACTTCAGGATAGGTATGATTTTTCTTGATTTCCCACAAAATCTCATATATTGACTTAACTCCGCGATAAGCCGCTTTAAACATTTATGTTACGGATATAAGATATGAGGAATCACAAATTTACTACTATTTAAGTATATTTAACACCCAGGCACAGGACAAACAGAAATACCATGATCACTCTACAAATGTTTATAATAAGTGGGGATCGAGCCTTAGCGTACGAGATAGCATTACTAGCATCTGTGTTACCGGGCAAATTGTCAAATGTGTCAATATTGAAACAATATACCATTGTGGTGATGATCTCCTGAACTAACCTAACCTGCCATCTTGATTCCCATCGTAATGTTAAAACAATAAAACGACATAGTAACATCCTAACCTTAAGTTACAACAACTGGTTCCCACGATTCATTATTAAGGCGGGATAGGTTCGAAAAAATGTGAGACATTCTCTCACGAGGGTGTGTTGGATTTTGTGCTATTAATAGAACATCTTGTATTAAATATTACAAGCCATGCCATTAAATATTATTCATTCAAATCTATATGTATAAAAAGAAACGCTGACTGATGGACTGGTCAACTGACATATCAATGCATTGCCCAAACTGTGAGGATAAAAAATTTAAATAATGCATGTGAATATACATACGCATTTTCAAAAAATAATTTTCGAAAATTCATTCCTTTGGGGTTAAAGGGGGAGGGAGGGTGCAAAGTTAATATGACGGTTCTACAACTTAATACGGTTGAAACCGCGTGATACTGCTAGTGTATAAGAAGCCGTGGAGTACTTGGCAAAGTAGAATAGATTACAGTTTTAGGTATCGTGCGAGGCGACCAAGGTTTTATGTTCAAAGTTATTTATAAATTGGCTGCTTCGAAATATATAATACTATATAGGGGGATACAGGTGTTTAAATGAATTAGTATAAATACTTTCTTAAAAGTAAAAAGGTCAAATAAAATATTATCAGTTGTGAAAACGTTTTCAATATATTCACAATGGAATACCGACAGAGTAGAATAGTATCTCCCCTGTTTCAGGTATCTTAAGAGGCGACTAAGGTACCGCAACTGTCAGATGTGTTTGCAATAGTATAGCTCAGGTACAACAGGGTGGAGATGGGCAACAGGATTCCTGTCTCACAGGTATATCTAGAAAATTACTCGAGAAAGCCTTTGATGATTACATGATGATGACTATGAGGTATAAAAATACGATATCTTGATTCTAGGCTAGATATTATTCTTTACAAATAAGTTTTGCCCTAGGGCTGAACACAAAGTCCTGACGACGACTGCGACTATGGTTACAGAACACTCAATAATTACCATTATTTTTTTCCTGCTTAGAGGCTTCCCGAAAATACCAGCTCTTTGAATTTTCCCGAGAAAATATATAAATAGGCCAAAGGTCGTGGGTTCGATCCCACACCGGACAAACATTTATGCAGGTTATGTGCTGTAGCTATATATATATATATATTATATATATATATATTTCAGTAATATATATATAATAATTTTAATATATAAAAATTTAAGTAATATATATGTAATATATATATATATATACTTCCTCATGTCTGATAACTCAGCAACAACAGCTTTATGTTACAGTAAGTTCGGAGTTAGGTGACATTTTTTTCGGAGAACCTGATGCTGGACTATTCAAATGCAACTTTGTGATAGATTGTGCCATTGGTTGCAGGATCTAAGCGGGACCGCGGGCGATCTCCCAAAAGCGCCTCTGAGGTTCGACCTTGGCTCACTTAGCTGTCGGGTCATCTTGGGGCACAGTGTAGGTGTTTGCCAAACAGGAGAACTGAGTAGACCCGGCCTTACTAGTGCTGTCAGTTATCGCTCCAGGCCATGGACTGCACACGTTCGCCAGAGAACACGTTGTACTGCTCTACAAAATGTGTGAAAATGGTTATATTAATGGTTATATACATCTTAAGCTTAAGCTTGTAAATATCACAAGAATACAGAAAACAAAGACTTAACTCTTAAGTTAAGATTCATAATAAAAATTAGATTGTTTTTTCCACTTTCCACTTATTTAGTGTTGATTCATGAATGTCCTGCACACAGTTTGCACTTCCATACCGTGAGTTACAATCTCGGCGCATTCTGAAGTTATGAGAAGACACGTTGTTATTGCATTTCGCATAACATTACGAAATAAAAACTTAAGGACCATGTATAAAACTTATCTTAAAATACGGTTAGTACGGAAAAATACAAACAAACCAACAGAAGGAATATAAATAATGAAATATGTTTATGTGATAGTTATACTAAAATTGAGTTTCAAAATTGAGTTACTACGACAGGCTCGACGGCGCAGTTAGTAGTGATCTTATTTTATGCGCAGGTGTCGTGGGTTCAATCCTTTGTGTTTGGTCTGTGTCTGGGTGTTAAATGTATATATTGAGGTATTATATTTGTGATTCCTTTGTTGTCAAGAAAAGTGCTTTTAGCGACTTACCACGGAGTCAGGTCAACGTATGAGATGTTGCGTATATAAAATTTAAATAAATAACTAAAATTGCCCTTTTTTTGCATGGCTTGGACCAAACCATATTCCAAATATTCATCTAAGTAAATTTCCTCGTTACTAATGATTTCATATTGTATATTCTTTTCAAGTTCTCGACTAATAGGTAAAGAAAATGACCTTGTTAGAATATCTTGCTTTAATTAAACAGTAAGACACAGACATTCGTTCATTAAAAAAAATAAAACCATAATCCATGGTGAGTAGCAATAAATTGTGCCAAGCACGATACGTTTCTGTTTCGAGGTAAATCTATGTTACTTTCTAAACAAATTGCGCGGGACCGACGGATTGACAAGATGCACATTCTCACCCGGCTACTATAACTTAATCGTGACTTATGGCCAAGCTAAACTAGACTTTAAGACATTAACATAAGTTATCTGCTTATAAATATCGATATATGGTTCTATAGTACATGTTAAACACTAAAATAAACTTAGTAAAATATTTTAAAAATAAAAAGAATCGTTTCTCAACCTTTGAATTTAAAATAATTATTGTTTTTTTCCAATAGATATAATATTATTAGAACAAAAACTCAAAAAGCCTTAAACAAACAGTTCAAGACGTTTGTTTATTTTTATTAAATTTATTGAAATTTAATTTATTTAAATGGAACATCAATCCCAAAACTAATGATAAAATTAATAAATTAATAGAAAAAAACAACATGATATTCGTTCTTCGATTATTCATATGACGATCTTGATATTTCCATTGCGTCCATAGAGATACCACAAATATATAGAGTAATCAAAAATCATGTATTTACCTTGAAGTGAAAATTAAACGCTCGGCTCTTGCTTTTCAACCAACGGTCTTCATTCTAATTTTAATTTAAAATCTTTTTATGATTACTAAGACTTGTCCGATCACACTGCTACCTACGGTATCCAAGGTGTATGAGAAGTTGCTACTTCTACGATCTTCTACGATTCTTACGATCTTCTTCTAAGACCGAGATAGGAGCAGTACGGATTTCGGACAGAGCACTCCACCTCGCTGCAACTGACGAGAGTACATACTGCACCACATGACGACGGCCTACAACAAAAAGGAATACACCGCCACAGTACTCCTCGACATGGAGAAGGCGTTTGATAAGGTGTGGCACCAGGGTCTGCTTTATAAACTATCAATGTCACAGGCAATCACCGTTTGAAGGATTATTTATTAATCATGAAACTGCTTCGGATCGAGAAATGAATTGCTAACATTTCTACTATTAAGAAAACGGTTTGTTAGAGCCAACGTATAGGTTTCATATAACACCTGATGGTTTTACCTACCATCAGGTGTTATTTTAACCTGAATCACAATCATGGTGGCTCACGTAGTAAACTAGCTATAGTCTATATATGGTGTCGGTGACTTAGTATTTAAGTAGGACACTCAATTACCTATATGTTATTATCACTCTTATAACATTATAAAATTGTCAGGGTTATTTGTATCATAATAAACAAATCTATATTTATAGAATATTTTTTAGGTTCCTGAAAAGCCAGATTTGTACGTAAATCACGTATCGGCAAACAGCGTAGGATATCTAATCAGAACGCAGACGATTCCTATAATTAACATGATGAATATGATCCTAACAGTATGTAAATTCGTCTTTTATTATTCTGCTCAGTGCAGTTATGTGAAGGAATTAAAACTCGGCCGAGGTACCGGCAAAGTAAAAAAGTACCTCCCTCTCTACCAGGTATCGTAAGAGGCGGATATATTTAGGGCACAGTGCAGCTTAAATAATACAGGGTGAGGATAAGCAGCAGCATTCTCGCGATGTTTCACTTTGCGATTGCCACCAAGGCTACCCGACGCGGCAATTATGGGTAAAATCTCCCTATCTTGGAGAGGCCTCTGTCCAACATTGGCCTTTCTATGGCTGATATAATGATGATTTAAACTCGAACATGGATATTTCGCATGCCGGGAACTATACTATCGTTTTACAACCGAGACATGTGCTGAGAAATCAGTGCTATTTGTGTGTAGTAGAAAAACTCAAATACCAAGTTTTTATAAGTTTACTTTTATTAAATTACGTTTAAGTTTTATGCATGAGACTCGAACCTGCATCTTGACCATGCCCCATGCTAAAATAATTGATTGATGGATTATTGATTTTTTCTAGTAAATATTATCTTATATAATTTAGTATTTTTAGGCATAAAGCATATTTAATTTAAGCATATTTAATTAGATTAAGTTAAAGAACTTGCTTTAAAGGTTAAGGTAAATTCACACACTTCATACATTGACATGACGTCGAGGTTAGTCGCTTAAAGCACTTATGCTGCAGCTATCAGACAATATAGAAATTGCAAATATAATACTTAAATACATATTTTTAACACCTAGATACACAACAAATAGCATCATATGAATATTTGCACTGGGTGGGGATCAAACCTTGGCATATAAGATAGGATCACTACTACCTGCACAATCAGGCCGTTAATAAATATTATAGTCAATTAGAACTTTCTCAAAGAAGTTTTTGTTATGTTATGTTACATCTACGTTATATCAAAAGAAAGGTTTTTATTGGTTGTTAACCTAAAACGTGCATGACTTTCCGATTCTAAATTCAAAATAATGACCAAAATGATCGCATGAACTCTGTAATAGTCATAAACAGCTCACATCACGTCCTGTAGTGAAACGCGAGCACGTGCTTTAGAATGCTATTGCTTAGCCCGATTCATTTATCGCACTCTATTACATTGAGTGCAGTTTCACTGCAACAAGGCCACTGGTGGTGGACAGTCAGCCACGAATAAAGCTACTCTAGATTAAACAGCTTTGAAAACTAACTAAGGTTTCTAGCACGGCTATACTTCAATAGTAGGTAGTAGAGTAAGAGTAGGTTCTGTTGTCAATTCACGGAGTTCCTTGAATATTACTTGTAATAATCTGAAGACATTTAAATGACATTCTGAAAGTAAATGTTGATAATGGAACATGTCATATATACTTAACCGAACACAGAGTTTGTATTCTATTACAAAATTGACGTTGCAGTCTTTCATTTGGTTTTTTTTCAGAACCCATATTGTAATAGATTATAAATAAGAAACGTTGTCTGAAAATTTATTTGACTGTTTATAAGTCTTTGTTCTATGAAGGATTGATATAAAGTTCCGAGGTTTGATTTGTGAGCTGAAAATTTTGAGCAAGTTTGTCCTGAATTTCTTTCTGGTGACGTAATCCTTTGATTTTTCTGAATAATAGATTCTTAAGGCATACTATATGAATGACTATCGTTCTCACGGGCAATCGTAACTGTGTATATTTAAGTCTTCCTATTTAAGATATTAGTAGCGGAGTTGTATCGGCCAGATCATTGCAGATATTGTATTTACACGGTTAGTTTGGAACTTTCAATGCAATAAGAAAATAATTGGATCAACATTCATTTGACTGGTAGAACAGTACTATTTATCTTTTGTGTTGCTTGTAAAATGGAGGGACTGGTGATACGGATGTCTGAATATTGGTATCAGTCTCTTGAGAATGATTTATATCGTTGTATGAATATAACACTTATGAGTCACGTTATTGCTTGTCGAGAGAAATATGAATAATTTATTATTATTTATTCTTACTCTTCGCTCTGCGATTGCCAACACGCCAGCCCAGCGCGGCAATTATAGGCAACATTCCTTCAGTAGACGTTCTATGGCTGCTATGATGGTGATAATAATAATTTATTAATTAAACATACCTATCATTACAAACAATAGTTTTTGCATTAATATTTTTACGCAAATTACCGATTGCGTACAAACTACTTCAATGTCGAAGGTAAACTTTATATAAATAAACAAATATAGCCATGAGGTACCGGCAAAGTAGAATAGTAACTCCTTCTTTAACAAGTGTCGTAAGAGGCGACTAAACGACCGATAGCAGTATATCCATGCAAAAAGTCAGCTCAAATGTACAGGGCGGGGATAGGCAGCGGCTACTCCGTCGCGAAAGCTGCACTCTGTGATTACCAACACGCTAGCACAGCACGGCTATTATGAGCAACACACCCCCTTTCTTCGAGAGGCCTTTGTCCAACAGTGGACTTTTAATGGCTGGTATGATGACAATGAAATAAATATATCACAAAACTGTACACCCCTTTTTGCTATCATCCGGTTTTATAATGATTATCAATTAGTTTGCACCATCCCCGCCCTATTCATGTTTCCAGCTACACTGTTTCGGAAAGATATACCGCCATCTATCGGCGCCCTCACCCCGTAGATGTCGTAAATGGTAACCATTTACGACATCTACGGCTAATGTTCACATAATTTGAACAAACCACCTTTCACTTCTACTCATAAACAATTCATTGGATTAAAAGAGAATATAAATGGTTGTATAGCAAGAAAACTATCCGCTATGAGAACGTGTTTACGCTATTGACTGTACATGGATAAGTCCGGTTACACTGTCTAGAAACTGCATCTCTCCCATAATGACTGTTTCCGCAGCTGAGGATATCCCGTCTGGAAATCGTCTTTATTTTTACTGTCTAGAAAACGAGTCCAATTACGTTTAAAGGTCGACAAATTACACGTTTCGGACCTGATAAATCGTAATCGTACTGCAAAGACAATGAATGAATGAAAGCATTTCTTTTGTTATCTATACTAATATTAGGAAGAGGAAGTATATTTCTTTTTATTTGATTGTTACGATTTATCATGAAAAATATTAGATTGATTTATAAAAATTATTCACATCATGGACATCTTCGTCAAGCAACACAGGTTATATTATATTTTCAAGATCCCCGCCTAATATATAATATAGTTAGTAGTATTTTTTACTTTTGTAACTATTAAACTCTAAAACAGGCCGTGGTACCGGCAGAGTAGTACAGAACCTCCCCACTTACGGGTGTTGTAAGAGGCTACTGAGGTACCGAAATCGATAATCGTCGGTATACCCATCAGCAAAAAGACTAGCTTAAATGCACCAGGGCGGCAGCATCCCCATCGCGAATTTATCATTTGCGATTGTCGCCATGTTTACCCAGCACGGCTACTATGGGCATGTTCCCCCTTCCATGGGGAGGCCTATGTTCAGCTGTGGACGTTACTACGAATAATTATTTCACTGATAAAACACTATATTATTAACTAATAATATAGTGTTTTATCAGCTTCAATCAAAACTGATATCTCATCAAAACTAGCTTATCATCCGTGTCATCATCATACCAGCCATTAAAAGTCCACTGTTGGACATAGGCCTCCCCAAGAAAGTGGCAATTTGGCCATAATTGCCGCGCTGGGCAAGCGTGTTCGTCAATCGCAGAGCGCAGCTTTCGCGACAGAGATGCTGCTGCTCATCCCCGCTCTATGCATTTGAGCTGTATTGTTTCGGATGTATATACCGCCATCTGTCAGTTCTGTTACATTAGTCACCTTTGACGACACCTGGTACAGGGGGAAGTACTACTATTCAAGTCGGCCGGTATCTCACGGCAAATATGTGTCGAATTCCTAATTACGTATCACGCAAAACTTTTTGAGACATAAAACTTGCTATATAATATCATTTCTTAGAGTTTAAGGTATGTATCAAATAATTTCATAAAAATAGGTTGTTTATTTAAACAGAGAAAGCCATACAAATAGACAGATATACTGTTTTATATATTGTTGCAGTATTTTAATATATATATTATTTCAGTGATTGATATTCTTAGATGAAGCTGCGGACCGCTACTAATATTAAATATTGCTTATGAGTTATTTTTAAAGGCAAAATATTATAGATTGTTAAAAAAACATTGGTAATTTTCGTGATAAATAGTATCAAACATCCACACATCCTCAAAAAACTGTTCGTTTTCATTATAATAGTATTATTATATTTCTGTCAGCCTATCTCTTTCACAGCTTGACCAGTAAACTGACGATGTGAAAATTTCTAAGTGTCTAACTAGGGTCCACCCTAAAGAACTTGTTGATCTCGGAAAATATCCCTGTAGACGTTATTTTATGTGAAGTCTGCGCAAATGGTGTTCTATGCGTCCACGATTAATTTATTTTTACGACTCTATTTTACGGCTTTAAAATACTATTTATTAGGTGTTAAAGCAATCGCAAAGCAGTAACTTTCTGAATGCTTCTGCGTTCTCTGTATCTGGTGGATGTACCGCCATCTCTCGGTTCCGGTACCTTAGTTGCCTTTTATGATAGCAAGTATAGACTTTGGTCTACTTTGCCTATACTTTACGAGGCAATGAAATATTTATACTAAGATTCATTACTCGAGCCATGAGAAATAAATGAAAATTAAAAGGTTCGATTATTATTGGATGTCATTGTTAACATATTTTGAGATTTGCAGTATTAATTTTATTTTAACACGATGTATGTCTGGCCAGCATTAATACAACATCTAGAAGCAGAATACATTTCGCTCAATGGTTGGTTAACATAAATATTTACACCATAAAAGGAACAATAACTCATTGCCACATAATGACTTCATTATGTTTCTTTCGAAGTTGCACTGAGCTAACATTCATGATGTTTTAACGATGGATACGATCTTAATGCTAATGAGGGAGAAGAGTATAGGTTAATAAGGAAGCACAGGTCACCTTGTAACCCAAATGGTTTTATATATATATGCCGTAGTGGTGTCAAGTAGTAGTCGATATCGATAAAATAAACACTCGGAGACCGTTCAAAGATAGTGCCGTGTCAACGCCTAACCTTCACAGGTTTTGTAGGGGTTGCAGGGTTTTCCTTGGATTCAAAGTGACTAAAAAAATATATAACAGTCTAAAGACAAACTCTCTATGCTACCTGCATAACTATTAGATTAAAAAATATACCTTAACAATATTAATACACTTTATATATACAGACAGAATAATATACTATTAGCAAAAACTATACAATTGAAAAGTAAAGCAATAGATCCCTTAATTGCTTTACTTTTCAATTGTATAGTTAACATACAGAGGTTAATATATTCTTCTGAGTTAAATAATAGAAAATATTAAAATTATAATTATAACATATTAAGTATAATTGTTATGAATAAAGTGGACAATAAGATAGTAATAAATAAATTATACATTCGGAATAATGCAAGGAAAATTGACAGAAGAACGAAGTTTTTACAAAGCAAATAATCGACCTTATTTTTAGCTGACACTTTAGCTTTAGGTTTCAAAAAATATACCTGCTTGGTTATTGATATTTTTTTTTTCTAAAATATGTGCATCTCATACGGGAGGTATGTTTTCGTTAAAGTTCATAAAGAGATTCAATATATAGAGCCTGTCTAAGAATGATCAGCTTAATTTAAGTAGCAAATAAAATAAATCTAAAAAAGTTAGAAATAAAAGCAATAGGACTATCTTAACTAAGCGTCCCACAAAAAGCGTAAAAACATTGTCAAAAAAATTGGTCAAATTTTTATCAAGTTAGTTCCCACACATATTAAAACAATTTCACGCGACTGTTGTCACAGGCAGGAAGGTAGTGAAAGAAAGTTATTTTTATCGTACGCCCTGTCACGTACTGGCGATAATGCCCATCACTATTCCACAGTAACCTGCTTTACAGTGTATGTGAGATGCATGTCGAGGTTAAACTCAGTCGAGCAGGTTGTTCACACAATAAAATGGAAGTTTTTGTTTGTGGCAACTGTTGTTGGTTTTTTCTTGTTCACGGAAGTGGAAGTAGATCGGATATTTGAATTTGAACAAACAGTATATATACCTACACATTACTAATTGCATTATATATTACATAATCCAATATATTTATTTATTAACTAGACAAGAAAAATTAGTTTGGTACTGCGAAGTAAGCATCATGTATATAAAATCAAAACAGGAAGTTCAAAGAGCGATTAAAAGCTTGTTTCAAACTAATATTTAAAAATTTAATAGTGCCATCTAGTTTGATTTAGTAAAAACTTCTGTGATGCAGTATTTAGCGAAAGTATTTGAAAACAACTGTTAGGTCTATCATATGCTTACTTGCAAGTGGAAAATAGAAAAGTAGTGTCATATAGTACCCAATTTCTAAGCTAGCTGGCGAAAGTGGTATTTTGTAAATAAAGATAAAAAGATTTATTTTAAATACTAGCAGTCTTTAAAAAGGTCTTAATAAACTAAGAATGAAATCAGTTAAATACAATCTTAGCGCGTACTTTATTTCCATCCTCAGTTTGTTATACCATTGTCAGCTTCTTTATTTTCTGTATTTTAGTTGCATATTCTAATCTAAATATTTCGTATTGTCAGTTTTTATTTATTATATTTTCATGCGATTGTTATTTGAACGTTATTAATAACAACCAATTGTTTTCAAAACTAACGTATCAATTTTACATTTTCTTTGTTTTAGCGCCATCTGTGTTTCTTTTTAATAAACAACACGTAATTGCGTAAAATACCAAAGAGAAAGGTAAGAAAGTCGCTAGTTGTAATTTTATTGCCTAGTTCACTCATTTTCTACTAGATGGCAGTGCTCTCATAATAAAAAAAGTGAGCGGTGTCACAAGCAAATCAAAACATGACTCTTGAACCAAAACTAGCTGTTGCTGCGACTTTGTTCGCGTGTAAATCTGACAAAGTTTAAATTAATATGGCAATCCGACTTAAAGAAATGTATTAATATGAAAACTAAGGATTTTTTAAATTGGCTTCGTATCGACCTTCGTAAACTTTATTATTATTTCGATTGAATTCTTTAAAATATATATTAAATTACATAACAAATGACCAGGATATTTTTTAACAGTAAACACAGTAGATAGATATTAATAACTTTGGTTATTTGCCGTAAATTAATAATGGCTAAGTTGACGCATTTTTCAAATAGGATTTCATTAAAGTGGTCGCTACTTTATAATTTATTAATAGAAAATAATATGTTTTATGTTGAACACTACAGAACAAGTGATCAAACAGAAAAAGATCACTAGTTTTATCCGCATGAAGAAATTAAATTATTTTCTTTCTTCATGAATAAATCGTAGAAGAGAATCGTAAAGAGTTGGTGGTGATGAAGTAGACCTCATTCAAAGATCGACTACACTGGTATCTTACTCGCACCTAATTCTACCGCCAAATCGCTGTGTTCGCATGCTATATTTCGATTTAAAGGGGTGAGAAATAGAGAAATTACAGGATAATGTAATGTAATATCTTCTCTCATCCTTGTGTTTTTCGATTGTCCATAGGCTGCGGTGACGTTTACTATCACGCGGATTTTTTGCTTGTAGGTCGACATGGCCTAATAAACAAGAATGGTATAGGACGACCTACGTGAACATACTGACCAGGGAGAAGAGAATTAGGATTTAAAAAAAGCGCTAGGTTCGAAGTACCAACAATAAAAAGTGTGTATAAGAGGTACACCATGATTGTATCAAGTACAGATCTAGTCTCTGCTCACCCCGACTGGACACAGGCTTGTTGTAAATATATTTGTATTAGTTAGTTCGCGACAATAACAAGGACATATTTTGTTATATCTATAAACTGTGTATGTTTAATCTGAGTATGACCCTGGCGGCTTGAATTTTGACTTGATTTGCATTTGATCGATTAAATTATGTCTTTCGGAATTTATAATAAAAACCAACACTTTCATTACTCAATAAAAATTTAGGTGTTAAGAAGTATCATCAACTGCAAGTACCAGAAGCAAGCAACGGCTATAATTATTTGATGTAGTTGCATCACAATCACACTTTTGCTTCTTTTTATGTTAATAAATATTATCCTACATTTATAAGGGTTGTTTTATTACATTATAAAAATTTTCTTAATGGAGCCATCATTAATTTTTTCGTACCCGTCGGCAGCATAATAAACACTAAAATCATAATTTTCTTTGTGAACATAAAGTAAAAATGTAAAAGTATCTATACTAGATTAAATATAACTTGATTATTATGACAGATGTCGATGAAGCAGTGTTGCTATCGAATCATAATATTGTTGTTTATATTTTTTTAAGGATTCAGATAAAATAAACTAAGACAATATTAAAACTCTATTTGAAATATTTGCTGCAAACATCACTTACAATGATGATATATATGTTCATAGTATGATTGATTTATTTAAATTTACTTTTCTTATCAAATATCTTCTTTTCATGTGGCAAAATAGAAAACTAAGCGAATCTCATTAAGATGTGATCAATGTATGAAATGGAGAGCGGACTAATGCTAAAGCGTCATTAATTCTTAAAAGAAAGTTGTTGAAACACGCATTGAGTATATAGCAGAAATCAAATCAGGACAGATGCGCCGCTCTACAGATGAATTAAAATCGATTTCGCACTGAAATAGCCGAATGGCGCTATCAGAGTTAAAATCAAATAAAACGCTTTTTCTGTATTTATAAAACTCCCATTTCCGCCCTGTTTCATTTTACTTCAGGTGGATACACCGCTATCTGTCGGTTCCGGTACCTCAGTCGCTTGTTACGACACCTCGTTTATAAGGAGGTTCTATTCTCGTCAGCTGGTACAATAATTTATTATATGTATATACTATTATATATTACAGTGGAATAAACATCAACTTTAAATAAAATGGCTTATGTAGAATAAATATGTTATATGTTACGAATGTACGAATATGTTACCGCTAGAGAGGGCACAGAGATCAGTGCTCAAAGTTATGTACATTCTACCCTTTAAATACCCTACCTCAAAACTCTATATACATAGCAAAGTTTTAACAGTGAGACAATTGTACTACCAAGAACTTATTCTCAAACAGCATAAACTATGTAAACCTGAAAATAAACTAACTCATAGTAGACGAAAGTATGTGGATTTCCAAAATATACATCAGCCATGTCGTACACGGTTCGCACAGCGATTTCTAAATTTTACAGGACCATTTATTTATAATGAAATTAACCAAGAAATAGATATTCATGACATGAATAAATACACTTGCAAAACAACAGTAAGGGAATGGCTTTTGACATTGGACTACAACAAGACAGAGGAATTGCTAACAATATTATGCTAGACTGGACTACATTTATTGTTACTATTATTGTTTGTGTATACTGTATGTACTGGCTTAGCATTATATTCTGTGTATTTATGTAATGTGTGCGTAAATAATGTGTTGAATTAACAAGCTTTGTATTACACTAGACCATATAGACACAAATCCACACCTACATGCACACTAGAGCATAGGTGCCTATAAGAACAGGCTAGACCTAGTTTAGGTACCTAAGTATCAAAATGTATTTTAGTTTAAGTTACCTTTTGTTGTTGAATAAAGTTATTATTATTATTATAAAAAAAAATACAACAGATGACCAAATAAATGTTGACTATTGCCGACTGAATAAGTATGTACTCTATCATCAACATATAACATAGCAGAACCTGACTGCTATAGAAGATAGGCATAAGACATCATTGTATTTGAAGCATTAACAATACTGCCATATCGTCAGTGAAGATGGTTAGACAAAATTGAGTAGACTACTGGGTACGTGGCAATCGTATACAATCTAGGCGCTGATATGCAGGAACGATATCTGTAAAAGACACATTCCAAATAAAATGTCTTATACACTCATTTGCAAAAAAAACGGGCGGTTTTAATTTTAATTATTCTTTAAAAAAAGTACGGTACCAAAATAAAACCCATAAATTTTATTAAAATTCTATGATAATACTGACAAAAACGATTATTTGCTTATTAATTTACAAAATCGTGAAAGCAAAACTACCTATAATTTATCAAACAAACCAATAGTAACATTTGAAATGGTTCATTGCTTAGGTGCCCGTTTTTTTTGCAAATGAGTATATATTAGCAGTAGCGTACCGTCAGAGTAAAATAGTACATCTTCTAGGTGACATTACGGGGACTAAGGGGACCTACAGATTGCAGTTTATCCATCCAAAATACGAGTAGCGTAGCACAAATGTAACAATGTTTCAGGCGCGAAGCTACGCTCTACAATTGCCACGCCTGTCTAACGCGACAATTATGGGTAAAACTCCCATATTCTCACTAAAGCCTACATCCAGCAGAAGAAATTCTAAAACTGCTACAATGATGATTATGTAGTGATCACATTAAGTTACCTTCTGTTTTTTATTAATTTATGTTCTTGGTAAAGAGAACTCTTCTTAAAAATGTAGTAATAAGCAGTCCATAGTAAGAAGCATTATGATTGGTAATTTTGGCAATAAAATTTTATTTACGATGAGCACTCTCTCAATAGTCTGCTAATCAAAGTGTGTTTTTTTTGCGATAATAAGTACCTGATAAAGAAATTGTGTCTCACGTACAACATTCTTTCACCTAAGCTAAGCTCAATCTGATGAGGCTTGAGTAGTAAGCTGTTTTTAGGTAGAGACAGAATAAAAGACAAACTAATAATATATTATATCTTTATTTATTACAAATCGCATGCTGTGGGATACCCGTAAGGTAAACTAGTACCTCCCCTAAATCAGGTATAGTAAGAGGCTACTAAGTTAATAAAACCGAAAGATGGCGCTATATCCACCCGAAACAGTGTCGCACAGGGCGGGGATGGGCAGTCGCAGTCGCAAAAGCTACGCTCTGCCAACCACCAACACGCTTGCCCAGCGCGTCAATTATGGGTAACTCCCTCCTTTTTGAAGAGGCCTTTATCCATCAATGTACTTTTAATGGGTGGTATGATGATTATGATGACAAAAAGTGTACAGTTAAAGTCGAATAGACTGTAGTTAATAAAATATGCCTCAAGACAGTAGGCCTATTTTTCCGATAATTACCGTACTAGACAAGCGTGATGGCTATCGGAGAGTGTAACTAGTTTTTCGACGGGAATGTCGTCCCATCCCCATCCACGTCTTATTGCAGCTACGCTGTAGATAAACGCCATCTCTCGGTTCTGGTACCTGAATCGCCTCTTACAACACCTGGAACAGGTAGAGGTACTGTATTACTCTGCCGGTACTTCACTGTTTATGTTTTTATTTATTTTCATATTAGTCGCAGGTGAAAGGCACAGTAGACCTTATAATACATAAAATAACAAATAAAAACCGTGGTACTTGAAGAGGGCACCCCACTGCGGGAATGCATTGATCAAGGCATATCTGTCCAGAAAAATTTAGCCGAACTTCGCTTTTTCCCAAGGCATTGAACTTAAAAGAAAACAAATATGCATTTCACAAGAATTATTTTGAAAAGGCTAACAAAAGCCAAGCATCTCTTACCTTCTTTGATAATCAAAGTGAAATACTCACAAATATCCAACACAATGCTAAAATAAAACAGAATCTTGTATTTAGCTTATTCACAAGCAAACAAACTTCATCTAAAGAACTGTCAAGTGTAAGTCGGACGAACACAAGGTTCGCACCGTACAATATATCATTATTATAGCAGCCAAAAAACGTGTATTGCTGGATATAGGCCTCCTTAAGAAAATAAGAAATTTGTCGACCTCCGGCTTGTTGCATTTGAGGTACGCCATTTCGGATACTTAGTCACTTCGACCCCTGTCGCTTTTTACACCATAGAGTGACATACTATTCTAATCTGCCCTACGGTTACGCAGTACAATATTTCCTACTAGTTTTTTTCCTATAATTGCCGCGCTGGGTAGGCGTGTTGGCAAATGCAGAGCGCAGCCTTCGTGACGGGGATGCTGCTGCCTATTCCCGCTCTGTGCATTTGAGCTGCACTGTTTCGGATGTATACATCAGACATGGATGGATCAATGTATACATGGAGGTATATATACCTCCATCTATCGGTTCTGGTACCTTAGTCGCCTCTAACAACACTTAGAGCAGTAGGAGGTACCATTCTACTCGACCGGTACCTCACGACTATTATTTATATATTTTTTTTCAATGTTTGTTTTATTATATTTAGTTCAACGTGTGCGGAAATGGATCCATGTATAAGTTTAAAAAGAGAACGTCTAAAAATTACGTGCAGGTTGAATAAAGAAACTCCTAAGTTTTGTTATTTTGTAATATTTTCTAACTCTTATGTAATCACTACCCATGATAAAACTCTTGAACTGTTGTTATAACTATTTTTATTATATTTATTCCTATTCAAACCGTGACAACAACTGACATGACTCGCAATAAACGGTCGAGTAAATGGTTCCGCTGGCACTCCTTTAGGTACATAAATCTTTTACTTTTTTCTAGCCAATCTAATAAAGATAAGTAGTACCAGTCCATATTTACAAGTTTGCTAACAAGCATACAATCTTTGTGTCGACATCCGACAGGCTGTGTCCAGCGCAAATCTGCAGTTTTAGTCAGCTGTCTGCCTTCATCTGGGCAAACGTCTTCTGCAATAGCTGGTGCGATTCTAGAATTTTACAGCTCCATTGACGTTCTGTACATAGTGCCCTACCCACTGCCACATCAACATGCAATAGAAGATATATCACATTAATACTTTCACTGCCTCTTTTAAGATTTCAGCGGACCTTCTACGAACCGTCGAACTAAAGAACATATCGCTGCGTTGGTTTTCCTAGAACGCTACGATCTAGGGACCTTCAGTAGCAGAAACTATTATTTAAAGGCCGGGAACACGCCTATCACTATTCTGATATTATAGGGCTCCAAGAGCGACGATGATCACTTATTACCAGGTAAACTAATTAATAATATATTATATTAAAAAAAAAACTCGTTTGCCTCTCCAATATAGAAAACAGCAATGCGGGCAATGCTTTTTGTTGGTAGAAACATTTGATTGTAAGGCGATATTTGTAAAGGGTCTACTCCGTGTAGCATTTGGTATACGGATCCCTATAAATGTTTCAAATGAATAGCAGTGGAAAAAAAACTTGGCGTCACTAATTTAATGTAAAAGTCGCTTTCTACGTGACTAAAAAAAGAATAACCAAAACTTCGCCTTCAGTTAACGAAAATAACTTTCGCTCTTTATCAACTAAGTTTTCTTTTTTATTGTTTAAGTATTCTGTTTAAAGAAAACTGTGGGATTTAAATTATAGATTAAATTGTTTTAGTTTCTCCTTTCTAAATTTACAAATGTCAACAAATTAAATGTTCAGTTCACAAAATATTATAAAATCAATTTTGGAAAAAGGCAACAATTTTGATTTCTTTCAAACTTCAGCATCTTATTAAATGTTATTTTATAAAAATACCGTTGTTCCAAGCAAACGTGTGGTGTATGCCATATTTTGAAACTCGTTATTATATATATCATTTAGATTAAATTAAAGAATTGGTAGCAAAATAACAGCATTATATCATATGGCACTTATAACGATACTTGGTAATATATTTGCTCTAGACAATATCTGCAACGGATTTAATTATTAGAATGGTATTCTTGGGTATTGAAACAAATCAATAAATGTAAAAATTGCGTCGAAAAAAAAATTAACACTTGTAAACTTACTTTTTCATCCGTCAAATATTCATTTACCAGATTGTTTTGTTTGTAGATTTAAATTAACGCTTGCACGTAGTATATTATTATGGTGGTTGCGGCGGAAAGGATCTTGATAAGCAACCGCGTATTGAAGACCGTAACGAAGATTCCGATAAACAGTAGCATATCAGTTGAAGCTGAAGGTTGCAAGCTAATGAATGCACAGCACCAGTTTGTACAGACTTTCTTAAAGGAAGAAAATATTTAGAAGGCTAAATCTTTTTAATAAAGCTTTTAATGTTATGCCTTTTTTATTTATATATTATGTTTTCGGCTAATTTTCAATTAGTAAGAAGCTAGAACTTCTGAAAAGGCTGGACTACTCGTAAGAAGTTTCAGGTCATTTCTATATTTAAGGAGTAAATAAATTTGGTAAATGAATATGGACATACCCTATATATCATTATATCCCTTTAATATTAAGCGAAAAAAATACGAGCTTTTATTAAGTATTTTTCTGTATCCACTCAACCAATATATGGAAAAGAATTTTCTAGAAAAAAAATAAACTTTTACATTATTACATCTATAAACGTATGTTCATTCATAAAATCTCTTACCAAATTACAGAAACTAACTTTTGAATGTGCCGTGAAGTACCGAAAACGTAAAATAATACGACCCACTGTAATAAATGTATATAGGCGATGATAAATTGAATTAGAAATCTTTAATTATCTGAAACAATGCAGCCCAATTGTAATAAGGCAGTAATAAAACAGCATTCCTAACTATCGCTAAACCTGTCAAACAGTGTAACTGCCCAAGATTACCCGCAAATAGATGAAAATCTTACATGAAAAATGTTACTATAAAAAAAAATATTAACCTATATCTGATAATTATAAAGATACCCTGGGGTGCCTTTGGTGTAGAATTGCACCTCCCCTATAACAAATATCGCAAGAGGTGACTGAAGTTCCAGAACCTTCAAACAGCGGTATATTCATCCGAAGCAGTGTAACTCAAATGCAGCGTGGCGAAGATTGGTGTCAGCATTCCCGTTGCGATGTTACATTTTTTTATAGAGAAGCCCGGGTCCATCAATAGACTGTCGTTGATGGACGCAGGCCTCCTCCGGCTGCTATGGTCATGATGACACAGTACCTTCACTATGATCGACCCTTTTACATAGTTTTTAATTACTTTATTCTGAGAACAAATAATTAATCTATTATTCATTTCTGCCACTTTCCTTTGTCCATGTCTCAAGCTAAGATGAGCTGTTATTATATCCAGCGATTGTTATCACAATCTTATCAACAAAACATTAGCTTTGCATCTAAATAGCCCCATTATTAGAAGTCGAGTTGCTAACGCGAGATCTAAGATATTAGCGACTTCAATCTGATAATGTAAGTTCGCAGATGTTAATTAATATATAAAAAAGTTATGAATTTAATACTGTTATATTATACAGGAAATTACAATTTAGAACTTATTTACAGTTAAATTATTATATATTAAATATTTACACGTTTCATACACAAAATAAAGCGGCATTTTATCATTGATGTTTTGATCATCTTTATTATTATTATTTATACTTTGAATAGACTTTATTTGTGGTGAAAATTAACGTGAAGTGTATTTCAACTTGTTTTAGGTTTCTGTTGAGACCCGAACCCGCTCTTTTCCGGGAATGCATTTACCAATTATGTTACCGAGACCATGAAAACAAAAAAATACATTTATCCAAACAAATCAACGCAATATTTCTAAAAATAATTGTATACTAATAAAGTTTCAAAATGATCATAAATACAGTTTTTATCAGACCTTATATGAATTTAAATAAATACACAATATTTAATAAAAACAGTTTAATTAAATCAATAAATACTTATCACTAATTCGAAGTCGTTACATTAAATAAATAATCTTCGTTATTTACACAATAAATTAGTGAAAAAAATTAACGCAGTATTAGTTCCTCGCAACCGTACGTTTAAAAACCAAACGGTCACAAAATCGCAAGCACGTTTGCGGTAACCATTACTGCGATAGAGTGCGATAAATATATTTTCCTAACTTTCGTTTTCGTGACGAATGTATTGAGCCCAGCCTTTGTAAGGGAGAGGTGTGTCGATGTGACGTTTCCTTCTGTGATGACCATGATGTCCAGCATAAATGACTTGGTGGTCATCGTGGTCGTCATGGGATGCGAGTTTCTTGACCCCAACAATAGCGGATAGCATTAGGGCTAATGCTGATACTGCAAGAGCCTGCAATATAAAAAATAGTACATAAAAATGTGATGAAGAAAATATCTCCTTTTTTGACAATCTAGATAATGCGATAAGATACTCGTGTATACCTGTATATATTATTACGATAGTCTTACTAAAGTTATTATTACTTAAACATTATATACAAATATACTAAACCTTGATCATATCATAAAAAGCAAAAAAAAATATTTTTTTTATGTGATAGTTTTGTGAATATCCTATAATTGTATGTGAAAAGTATGTTGGCTATTCCATAATTACGCTTAAAAGTTCATATCGTCTGTTTGGTCGAATCTGGATCAACTTCGCACAAACATTATTTATAAATCTAATTTATTATTCTTCTTAAGTGCTCCATAAACCAGAATCTAAGACAAAAATATATTATAGACATATAATATTAATTAATTATATTAATTGGCACCTATTACAACTAAGCTAACTTAATTAATCACAACACTTAACTGCAATAAAAACATTTGCATTTGAATTTTACTTTTTATCCGGAAAAATTAAGCAGAAGGCTATCAGCACTTACACTTAAATGTCAAAGTAACGAGCAGCAAACAATATAATTACAATTATAAAATCTTCAATTTGTTCTATAGGACTATCAAAACGTAGTCAAAAATGCCGAACATTATATCAATTTATCAAAAAATCGATTTACATCAATAAAATTTACGAGTAAAAAGTAGACCTAAAAGAAAGTAGACCAATCATTTAAACCACACGAACGTAGTAAGCCGATGGATATGAAAAAACATCCTAACAGAGTTCCGTTAAAACAAAAATGGCGCATCCATGTTTCACTCCGCGTCACGGCGCGTGCGTATCTGTGCTTGCAATTATTCACTTTTACCAATTAATGCCGTGAACGCATTGTAGGAATACACGACTGCGGCAGTTGTCACATTATACGAACTCAAGGCGCAATAAAATTTATTATTTCTCTGCTAATAAATGTGTCTGGATAGCATTGAATTTATATTTCATAAAAAGATGGTTAATACGTTGCTCACTCGTATTTATGTCGTATTCAAACTAGTTTAAAAATACACAATTGATAAAAATAAGGGAAAATTAATCGTTTTAAATGTTTTGTTGTTATTAGATTGAAATAAGGATGAAATATTCAATGATTTATAGCATTATCATCATCATCATCATTACAGTCATTGGAAATCTACAGCTGGACATAGGACTCCCCAAGAAAGGAGGAATTTTGCCTATGATTGCCGTGCTGGGCAAGCGTTTTGGTAATCGCAGACCGCAGCTTTTACGGTGGGGATGCTGCTGTTCATCCGCAATCGGATAGATGTACCACCTGTCTGTTCTGGTACTGGTAAAGAACTAATACTACTACTACTACTGGTAAAGAAATAATAAAAAAGGTACTATTCTACTCTGCCGGAACCAAACGGAAAATGCTTTATAATTTAATGTTGATCACGAGAAACCTACTTGTTCATAAATAAACATTCATTATAAGCAACACACTATTCCATAAAAATGTCACAAATGAGGAGATATATCTTACTGTCTTCCTATTTTATCAAGATAAAGTCTAACCTATCGCACAGGGCGATACAAAAAAAAAGCTTGCATGGATGAAGTCGCATCAGGAAAGCTAGTAAATTATATAGCAATACGACTACAGCTTAGAACGATCAGTCTAGACATGTGTAGACACGATAAATTGAGAAGACTCCGGGGAAATGGGAAATGTTTATTCTGCCCCAGAGGTTACAGTTACATTTATTAAAGCACCCATAGACTCTACAGTCTACTGCTAGCCAAAGGTACCCACAAAAAAGCGGAATCGGAATGTTGTCGCTATCCCCGCCCTGATGCATTGAGATACGCTGTTTTTGCTGTATGTGCCATCAGTCGCTTCCGGTACCTGGTTTATGCTATTCTTTTTTGCCGATATCCCATGGTAATTACTTTGATTAAAAAGAAAACCGGTGAAAAAATAAATGTTTCATATTATAATCTGGCGCCCTTTAAAAATCGAAAAGAAAGTGTTGTGGAATCGTAGTTAAATTTGCATCCATAGTAGGAGTCAATAAAAAAAACTGATTATTATAATATGGGGATACATATTTCTGTTATCATCGGTATTTTGATAAAGTTTGATTTTGTAGCTTCTTAACCCTTATCTAGATGGGAAATAGTGCGAATCGTTTGCTAAAAAGTCAAGGACTCATGATTAAACTATTCTTTCATCGGCTTTAAAACCCGTTTTTTGTTTAACTTTTAACATTTTGTTTAATGTTTCGGTTACCTTGCGGCAACTGCTTAAACTGTTTAATTATGAAAAATGAACGTAAATATTAGAAAGTATTACTTAAGAATAATTCCCCATTAAGGAGAGATTTACGTAAGACTCACTTTTTTTAGATTATTTTTTCGTAGATATCATTAGCTTGGTGTACATTCGTTCTTAGGTGATTTTATATCTATTAAAAGTTTTAAAGTATTATTATATAATACTCTTAAGTATTATATCAATTTGTATTAACGCCAAAGTGCCATTTGTGAAATCAAAGCAAAATTACATTATTTAGATATTTTCCAGATCATCATAGCAATAGCAGACCGTCCACTGCCGGACCAGAGTTTTGACCTAGCAAGCTCTAGCAAGCCTAGTTAGTTTGCCTTAAGACCATAATATAACCTATCAGTTATTCAATTTTGCATCATTATCATCATCTATAGTAATAGCTTATTAAAAGGTGATACCATACATACATACATTACGTAGGGAGAGACTATGGATCTCCACTTGATACGATCGTGGTATATAAGGTCTTTCAAACCAACATTCAAATAATATAATAAACATTAATAATGAAACTACATTAATGTTATTTATAATTAATACCCATTTGTGGTCAACTTTATTTAGGTAACAATGTTAATAAAATGATAGTTGGGTAATCAAACAATTCGTAATCAATATTCAATTGAAGTCTATAGTAGAGTTCACTATTTATTGAAAAATATTGACTGGTGAACAACGCACAGCTATTGATAAAAGAACAGATACGCAATTTCACATGTAAAGTAGTACTATATTTTTATTTCCAAAGTATGTAAGAAAAAAATATAGATTCCAATTAAGATAAGCAATATGATAGTGTAGTCACATCTTAAAAAATCATGTTGGCCATTGAAATTTGTATTGGAAGCAAACAATCCGTAAAGTTGTTTGCTAGATTTCATGAGGTATGTAGGCCTTTTAAAAAATATATGCTTCTATACCATAATCTAGATATACGTATTAATATAAATCTCACAAAAAATGTAACGGACATTAAACACATGGATCATGAATATAAGTTAAATACATATTTCATCTAGACACAGAACAAACACAAATCATATACATTCTGATATATGATTCTGCTTCCTAGGGGGAGATTGAACCTAGGAGCTTTAAATAATTTGTACAAATTTTTGTCATATAATCGTTTATATTCAAATACCTTGTACCTTGAGACTTTTATTTTAGATCAAAAAACTAAAATCCATTTTGTATTTATAATTAGTCTTAAAAACAAATAACCATAAACGAGCGTCATTTTTAACAATCCCTTGCAATGAATAGAGATATATTCAAAACAATATGACAGCATTAAAAAATGTAAAAGCCAACATTAAATTCATTTTTTGTTTGACAAATGCACTACTTGTGTGCAGCTGACGGCAGCTTTGTCAAATACAAAGAGCAATAAAATACATTATGTTGCTGATAAAAATGTGACGGAGTAGCATTGTATTTTTATTTCGTAAAAAGAAATGGTTTATACGTGGTTTACTCGGTTTGCGTAAAATTCTAACCAGATTAGTAACACACAATTAAATATAAATAATAAAGAAATAGCCGTTGTACAGTTTTCCGTTGTTATAAAATTGAAATAAGTATCAAAACTTTTGATGCTTTCCAATTTTGATATTTTGCTAAAAATGGACAAGATAAAAGTCTAGCTGAGCGTAAAAACTAACGCGATTAAAAAAAGCTTCCATTGATGAATTCGCTGCTGTTTAGCTAGTATATTAATATCAAGTTTTATTTTTAAAAGGGCTGTTTAATTATATACGGGAGATCTAAGTTTGATGTGGCCATTAGTAAATTAATACATAAATATAATTTAATATGGTCTTTGATCCCATACAAGATCAAAATACCTTGTGATCCGGACACGTGGGGAAAACACACCATAAAGGGCCCAGGTAATGTTAATTTTGACAAATTTATCCCCTCCGGCAAATTTGCTTAACAAACTGCAAACTTGACTTGGAAGTCCTGAATTGATTTGGGTAGTTACTAAAATAATAGAGGTATGGATCCTCTTTGTTATAGCGTCGTCAAATATTAAAATATATAGCTATAGGAAATAGAAGTAGGTAAACATAACGACAATAGAACAAAAAGTTTTCCTTGCTGCAACTTCTGGTATTTCTGGATTAAAGAAAAACATATTTTATAATAAAAATATAATTAAATAAAATATGATAAAGTTTAACACAATTGCAATACAGAAACAAGAAAGTATGGCGTACTTAGTCCCTACTGGAATTATTTACCAGCCGACTATCAAGCAAAACAGAAAAAAGGATAAGGCAGATCAATAAAAAATATATATAAAGATAAGTTATAAACATATATATAAAAATAACCGTATATACACAGATATATTATTCTATTATATTTATACCTGAAATGCAGAAGTGAAGAAAATAAGGAGGTAAATTAAATGGAGACATCAGAAGGAAAGGAAATTCATAAGGCTTTCTTAAATGCAAATTACGTACATGCATACAAACTTAACACATTTTTATACATCTAATTATATATGTAATACAAACCTAGTATAATTTTTGCTCCGCTTTCATAATAACTTTGCACTTTCTTTTTTACCCCTTTGAAGGAATGATTTCCGAAACAATATTTTACAACAGTTTCATGACTATCAATGAAAACCCTTCAAACAAAATTTCATTCAAATCACTTCAAATACGGCAAAGTTTCATACGAACATTGTTGTTTTACCCCCTTAGAGGGTGTATTTAAAAAATCCTTTCTTAGTGCTCTACGTTATAAAAGAAACCCCTGTGCAAAATTTCAAGTTTCTGACCCGTATAGTTTAGGCATTGCGTTGATATGTCAATCAGTCAGCTGTGCTTAAAGATCTTTATTGTCATACGGAATTATATTTCATTTATAATGAGATATAATCATAGTTCCGATAAAAATATACAATTAGCCGGTACACGACTCTTTTCTTTATATATATATATATATGCGTCACTTTGTCAACAAAATGGCATTTCGTGTATCCGTTTGAAGTTAACCAATGTAAACCACTATTTTAAACAACGCTACGCTTGAAATTGGGTAAATGAAATGGCTAATGAAAATAAGTTTAAAATTAATGATGTTAAATATAACGTATTTCCATTTGACGTTATTTAACGTCCTACCTTTTCAGTATTCATTACCGTATACAATAGTTTCTAGACAGTCGATTAATTGAACCGCTGGATATTTTAAAAATAGTTTTCCTATTTATAAAGTGATCTGTTTTATATTAATGAAGTATATTTAAATTTTGACTTTACTTAGAGTCAATGTACTACCAACAGAACTATTATTTCATATTTTTTTTTATCAAACAATCACATTTTTGTTCAATCAAAAAATTAAGGTTTAAAGGTTAAAACAATCTTCAAATTACGATAAGCGGTATACCTTATAAAATCTAACGGCGTAGGTATCTCTGCAAGTATTGGAGATAGGTTGTTTGGCTATCAGGCCAGCTAAGACGAACACGAATAAAGATATCCATACCCTAATCAATTTACTACACTTAGTTCTATAACCCTCATTATAAGATAGTGGTTTTTCACCCTTCACTTTGTCTGCAAACATTTTATCACAACCTTTAGGAGCTCTTATTATTCCGAGAAATATTCTCTGACAGCTAAACTATGCAAAACGTTCTGCCAATTAAAGAGAAATAAAAAAGAGAGCTAGCCCTCGGGAACATGTTTTTGAGATAAAAAAACCGCTATGTGTTATTCCAGGCTATTAATAATATATATATATATATACCTAATTTTATCTAGTTCTGTTAAGCCGTTCCGGCTCGAAATATTCACAAACATACGCACAAACATTTGTTGTTATAGTATTAGTAAGGATGAGTGTGAATTATCGACTAATATACATAATTCGATTCTTCATTAAGTAACTGACAAGTAACTGCATTTCAGCAGTAAAAAGCAAACGAATGTTAATTATACTTATACTGGAAATAGCAAGCGATGTCAACTATTACATTACAATTGTACAGCAAATCGCAATACTATGCGAACGAAAAAAAAAAGAAACAGCACAAAACTCATTTCCACTACAAATTCGAGACTTCCTAATATTAACGGGGCAAATCGTTGGAATCTTCGTGTTCGTTCAAACATGGTCGCTTCCTCACGCGTGTTCCTGTATTTTTCATAGAATTATTAAAATGTTCGTATCGTGTTGCGTGCTCTTTGCAAATATTTGTTTCCTGCACATTTGCAAGTTTGGTTTTGTAATAAAATTGAATTATGAACCATTTAAGTTATGTTGGTGTCACTAAATAAATCGGTATCGTAATAAATATACTTCTTTAAAATTAATTTGATTAAAATGACAAATATCAATGTAGTAGCCACGCGCGAGATATAAATATTTTTAAATATAAATCATAGTATAGTATATAAATCATAGATATCAGACTAAAATAAATAGTGCTTAGATTAAATTGTATTAGTAGTATTGCTAACTAAATGTATACATTAATCTAAGATATTCAAAGATTTCAAGGTAATTTCCAACTTAATACCTTCTGACGAAAAATATAGCATTGAAAAATCAAAAGACATATGCTTGTTTTAATGTCTGTTTCTTTACAATTTATTTTTTGTGTACAATATCTTGGGTTTTAGTGTTTTTACTTAAATTTTTAGTTATTATCATTAGTCTATAACAACAGCCATTTGCCTGTTTGTTTTGCCAATATATAAAAACAATATATCATAATTGTAGATTATTAAAATCAGTTTCTTTATAAGACGTTGCCTTGTCTTAACTATGAAAAAAACTACTGGCTCTCTTTTTATTTATGTTGTTGTCTATTAAACGGATGGGGTTAATAATGTTGAAGCCAATATACTCATACGTCAAGATAACAATATACGACTCGCGTAGGATCTTGAAGTATTTTTATTGACCTCTGGAGAGACAGGGTTTTTACAGACAGTTTTGATTTTATGCTTTAATGTTTACATTCATAAATGGATAGTTTAGCTTTTATAAGTGTTTATAACTTATATTAAACTACTTTTTAACGGCTATATAACGCAGTTTATTTATATTTTAATTTCAACAATAAATGTTACAAGGTATCCGTTTATAGGTTTGAATTGCGTCTAAGTAGTTGCCGCAAGTTTCTTAAAACTACATGAATTGCCCATTTTACACTTAGAATAAAAAATAAGTTGAGTGATAGTGACATCCAATTACATTAAAAGTTTTATAAAGTCGTGAATTTTCTAAAGGATTATGTAATATATCTTTAGATAGTCGAAATTATCATTAAAAAAGTTCAATGGATTCAAGGTTTCGTTTCAAAGAATTAAAATAAATACTTACGCTGTATATTGTTAAAGTATATAAGAAGATAATAAATTATCACGTTCGTCGTTCGCAACGATATAAAATCACAATGTAAAGCTCGTTTATCACAGACACAAAAGGAAAAACAATAGCCTTTATAAAACCTAAGTCTGAATGGTGCGTGTGATAAGTAACCATTGATCAGTCCACCTGTCAGGTGATATAATATTGCGACTTTAATTTGCTCAATAAAGATATTATATGGCTTTAATTGTTATTGAAATATAATTTATTAGCTATTTGATATTAAAATGTAATGGTGGCAGAATCCATGCTCTAATTATTAAAGTAATAAAATTACTTTTTAATGGTTTCAAAACGCAGTTTATTTAACTTTTCACTTTATGTTCAACGTTTAGTTCTCAAGATTGATTATCCTTTGTATTATATTTGGCAGTTTATGAGTATTAAACGAGTAATTGTTACACAATAATTAAGTATATAGAGGCAACTATAGCATGTCCTGCCTGAGACCAGTTGATATTTTCTAGTAAATGTAATTTTAAATATGTTTCAGATTTTTATATGTATAGAATAAAGTAACTATCAAATCTCTCAAAGTAATTATAGAATATCAAGACTGGTGAAGCGAATTATATCCACTTACAAGGACGACCGATGATTTGACTATAATCAAGATCTCGGTGGATACAAGTCAGATACAATCGTTCCTAGAATCATTCTAAGAGATCTATGTCCAGCAGTGTACGTATGAAGACGTCGTACGATTAATATGATGATGACGGTAATAGTAAAGCCAATATATCCGCTTTTAATCAGGGGGGCCGCATGCTATCTTTGTGGTCAAGCAAGTAATAAAATACTACAATTAATTTAAAATAATGTAAATAGGTTTAATTTTAACCTGTGAAATATCAAGAAAACATCACGCAGATGAATTCAAATTGTATTTAATATGACGAAAATCATAATTGGGTACTTTTCATCTTGTTTTCAACTCTTTGTTAGTTACATGTGTGGTGTCATTCCGTATTACTTCATATTATTATTTTACGTTACAACATATGCCTAATAAATTTCAAGATAACTTCTAGGTTATGAGAGCCAGTATATTCATCTAAAATTTTCACGCAGAAATAATAATATTCGCACAACACCTCATACATTGACCTGAATCTGTGGTAAGTCGCTTAAATCAATTGTATTATGGACATCAGAAAACACAGGAACCACAAATATAATACTTAAATACATATTTTGAACACCTAGACACAGAACTGGGTATGGATTAAATCCACGACCCATGGCGCATAAGATAGGAATAATACGATCTGCGCTAACAGGCCCGCCAGGAATAGATAGTTAATCTTAATGTCGCGAGTTTTGTTTTGCTTTTTCCCATATATAAACTTAGCTATTAAATCAGTCAAGTGTAAGGTTTATATTTTACTAGCTGTGCCTGCGACTTCGTCCGCGTGGAATAGTTTTTTTCGGGCACCATACCTCTTTACCTTAACTAATATAAACTTTGAATGTCATGTTTATTTATATCGCATCAATGGTCTGAAATATAAGTTTCAAGTTTCTAGCTCTAATAATAGCGATACTCCCATATAACTTTTCATCCCCCTTTTCAACCCATTAGAACCCTTATTTCGAATTAAAAAATAGCTTTAATGCTTTAATGTTCTTTCTCAGGATATAAAGATTGTCTGCGTCAATTTCATCAAAATCGGTTGAGAGTTGTAAGCGGGAAAGCGTAACAGATAGACAGACAGACAGAGTTACTTTCGCATTTATAATATAAGGATACGATGTATGTCAGAAACCTAGCTTTTTCTATCGCCACATTTCCTGACACAAAGAGAGAACAGACAAAAAGAGTTATTTTGTCTTTATAATATTAGTATCGATACTGGAAGTTCGAAAAAAAATCATGATGCCACTCTACTACGAAAACTGTTACGCTATAAAACTTACAGAACGGATTTCTCAATTGATCCTTAAAACAGTTAATGGCACTCCACCGGTTTTCCTCAACCAAAGTACCGCCTCTTAGGCGTACATATTTCAAATAAAGCCTTTACAAATCAAATCGAATGCTCAGTCAAGGGTACTCCAGTTTTTCAGACAGATATTTGTATGTGGAAAATTCAGACAAGCGTCTAAAGTACAATCCGTCTTATTTATGTCTGAGAAGGAAACTTTTGATTCTGGGCACTGTAATAAAACTCTTGTAATTAAAATACATATAGATATTTGATGGGAATTTGAAATTTGTTAGGATAGATAATCGAGTTTACCAATGATTCTTGAATTCTTGGTTACACATTAAGTGGCATCAACAGGTAAAAGGTATCCATTTCTCCCAAATTTCCCATTTTGGTTTTGGTCAAATAGTCTGCTATTTGACCGTAATCAAAACTAGGGGTTTAGTAACATATATAAATACCCTTAATTAAACAAGACAAAATCTCAGCACATCACCTTTTTTTTAAATATATTGCGTGAATAATATAATGTAAAAAATAGTTCCTTCATCATGGAGTATGTAATACTGGCAAGGTAGAATAGAGCCTCCTCCTGTACCAGGTGCCGTAAGAGGCGTCTGAGTTAGCGTTAGAGTTAGTTAGCGGAGCCGACAGATGGCGGTATGAATTCAGAAGTATCTTAAATGCACTGGGCGGAGTTAGGCAACAGCATAAATTGTTACCGATCTTGACAGCAAGACAATTTATTTAAGAGCAAAATTCTCTTTTTATAGAGGTCTATCTCCAGCAGTAGATATCTAACGGCTGTTTGGATGATATACGCTGATAGCCTTGGATCTTGCGCCTCCCTACTTTAAAAATGTTGTCTATCTCCCACTTTTAAAACACCTATACTGCAGATCGACTAACCGTAACCTATCAAAATGTCTAAATTAATAAAATACTTTAAAAATTGTAGAGACTTTTTAATAGATTTTTTGTGAGAATTTGGAGTAGTGTGCACGATCTGATACTGTTTAAATCGTTTTCATGGCCTATTTATATAATTGCATCACAAATATTCTTGAAGTTTCTAAGCTACGATGTTTTGGGAGACTTCTCTATTCTCCATTAGATAGGTATATGTTTACTTTAATTCAATTCACTTTTATGCGAGCTTGAATATCAAATATTTATATATTTACTTATATATGGAAATCATAATGAACCTCAAATCATTCCATTTGCAAACAATCTTTACGTAGCATTGTGTCTTGTTAAAATTGTAACGTTCCTCCCCGACCCGGGATTTAAACGAGTACCCTTGGTTTCCAGTCCTCCCTTTTCACACCCTTTAAGGTTTATTCGCGAGAAATCGTGTATTTTGTGGTTTTCACTGAAAACAGTAGGATTACAAAGGGTTCTACCACAAGATTGTATGTGTGTGTAATGTATATATATACATTTAAACCTCCTTACTCCTGTTAAGGAACTGTAATAAAATACATAAAGGCCAAGAGAGCTTGTAAGAACTCGCATTTCTTTTAAAATGGTAAAGTTTTGACACAGCAGCACTGGTCGGTTTATGAAACTGCGGTATCCCGTATTTATCTTATGTAACGTTTAATGGATAAAATGTACTTTAAGTATTCAAAAAGAAAATTAAAAATTTTCTTACGAATATTATGCTTTATTTAGGGACTATTTCTGAATTAAAGCTACGGTTTAAGTATATTACACAACTGAATTTCAAATTGTATTAACGAATTGTTTTTTAATTTAATACAAAGTAATTAACCTACTTTTTCATATGTATGAAAAAAGACTATAATAGTGAGTTCACTTCATGTTGGAACCTTACCTTCATAGTGAGAAGACCCAAACCGCCAATACCAGCTGCCCCCAGGGCCTTGGCAAACATCAGGCCAAGAAGCGCCACTCCGCCGCCGCCTCCTTTTCCCCGGCCTGATACTGGAAATAAATATTTATGTTTAATACTATCTTTACTTAAATTCAGTTTGATTATAATTTAATTATTTATTTTCAACGGTGCACTTTTCAAATATAACATAGGAAGAGCAAAAAACAAAAATAAAAAGTCTAGCCATACGTCCCGAAACTAAGACCTGATATTGCCACTATAGGCTAGGCAGTCATGATGACAATTTCAATCATAAGCAAAATTTTTCGTTTCTTGGAGGGGCCTGTATCCAGCAGTGTATAGTGTAGTGTCTTTCTACGGCTGGTATAATGATGATGATGATGGTAATTCTCTTTATAACTGCAACTAGTAGATTAATATATAAATCGGACCAATGAATTAAATTTATCCCATAAGGCAAAATTTTCAATATTAATTATCAAAAAATAGATTAAAGTATTAATAAATACCTTAAGAATTTCAACATCTCAAATTTTTTATACGGATTCTTTTTTATTATTGTCATTATTTTTTTCTATTTTGCCATTATAGATTTTCTATGGATGTGAGAAGTTATCGCATATAATCTTCAAGTTTTTTTTGTATAGCTAAGTCAATTACCGAATATACGGTCGGCGTGATAGTAATTATCACCGTAGCCGACGCTCGTGTTATCACGAGGATGTAACTAGCGCATTGTTAACCTTGTGAATTTACCTTGTAATTTCACTGCCTCGCTCACCCTTTAAATCGGAATACAGAAATGCCAACACTGTTGTTTATCGGTAGAAATCGAGAGGGTACAAATAAAAAAGGTATCACTCACCTATCTTTCTACCCTACCGCAGGAGACCTTAGTAAGTGTTCTACCGTAATGTAGGTTCTATAGGTATCTAAATGTAGGTTGTATCGTGGAATGTATTTTGAAATTATACTGTCTATACTTGTGTTGACATTGATGAATAAATTATTACGGTTTGAATTATTTATAAATGGATACTAAAACATTGTCATTTTGTCTCTAGGTTTAACTGAAAATTTCGTTTTAACAATAGTTTTTCTTGTCATACTCAACTTGCATTGATGATTATTTTGCTGATTAAATGACTTGGCTGATGTTTGTGGCATTATGATGGAAATATTATATATCTTTAATTGATTATTTGTATTAATAAAAAGAACTCAACCATTTCAGTAGCATTTATTTTCATTTTAGAATGTACTTACGGCTACAAATCAATATATCTAAATGAAAAGATCTCTAAATATACGGGTAATAAATATATATGGATAAGAATTTAAGTTTAATATTCGTGAAGTACTTTCAATCTATTTTTAAGGAATTTGTAGTCAATTCTAGCATATGAGCCTATTTGAATTCTTTGCTAAGCGTCTTAACCAATACACTTCTAAATTCAAAAGAAAGCATCCTCAAAAAAGACTTTTCAAAGAAGTTTTATTACGTTCACAAAAATTCAATAAATAATAATGGAAAGATACAGAACATCAGCAACTTTGTTAGGTGAATATCGGTCATAATACATTTACTTTTGCCTAATAAAATTCTGATATTAAACGTTGCTTATCTGTCAAGATTTGTCTGCGCATTGCCCTTATGGAGCTCTAGAATTGTGTACGTTTGCAATAGAAAACTTAAAACAATGAAACTTTATTCCAGGCTAGGTAGCTAGAATAGATAATTTGAGCTATGAAAGTTTTAAAATTCTCATTACATATTATATATTGACCTGATTCCGAAATAAGTTTCTTTATGCACTTAGGTTACGGATATCAGATAAATAACACCTAGATACTAAACAAATATTAATTGTATAAATATTTGCTCTGGGTGGACATATGCGACATTCTTATTGATAGTTGCTTTTAAGCTTACTAATCGTATATAGGTATATATAAAAAATGTAAATAATAATAATATTCAAAAACCACTTCGCCATCATTGTGTGTAAAAAGAATGGCTGTATATCATCTTTTTAGGATTTTCTAATAAAAAAAAATTATGTAACTTAAAAGAACCCAGTATTTTAAAAGTATGGCTTTTGTTCTTATATAAAACATGTGGCTTCTTGTCGTCGCTTAAGCAGTGCGGTTCTTTTTTTGTGATTTCTTTGATGTAACCTTTGATGAGGAAAAAAGAACAAAAGGTCACCAAGCGGATTTTTCCATTGTTAACGGGTGATTTATTTTACTGAGTGAAAATTTCATTTCTTTTTTCAAAAACTAGAGTATAAATGATATTTTATAACATTTACGCGTTCACTATTCAAAATAAAACTACCTTGGTTACGGCTTTAAAACGCGGTTTATTTAACTTTTCACATTTCCAGATCGACGTTTCGGTTACGTTACGGCATAAGATTGAAATACAATTAACAATAACAAAAAATTAACAAAACATGCGTTTTTTATGAAATAAAAATTATACAAATATTAAAATCACAGAACACCTCATTTATTGACTTGACTTTGCAATGTGACACTTAAAGCGCTGTGTGACGTGTGTTTTTTTGTATACATACATATTTACATAAAATACATATTTTTAACATTCATACACAAATATCATCATTTTTTTGGCATGGGTGGGGATCGAACCACAACCCTTGGCGCATTAGATGGGATCATTACCGTATGTGCCATCGTGCCGTCAGACAAATAAATGAAAAATTAAATACTTTAATCCATACACAGAACAAACACAAATATTCATAAAGCAAGCTATCCGTTCGCAACCTTAACCGCGATGTCATTACTTTATTTCTCGCCCCTGAGCATCTCTTGTTATTGGGATATGAAGTCAATGTCAGTTGCTGACGGCTAAATTGTGTAAAAAATTGTACCGATTCCAAAAAGAAAAATTAATACCAGATCCATCATGTTTTTGGAGATAAAGTAACGGATGTATTTTTCCAGACTATCAATAATCCCGTTAGCCACACTCACAAACTTTCGGGTTTGTAACATCAGTAAGTGTAATTGCCCTGGATAGTTATCCAAACCATAACCCTTGGCTATGTCATTGGGCCCATTATCATCATGACCATCATCATCATTATCATCATCATCATCGTCATACCAGCCATTGAAAGTCCACTGCTGGACATAGGCCTCCCCAAGAAAGAAGGAATTTTGCCCATGATTGCCGCGCTGGGCAAGCGTGCTTGCGATTGCAAAGCGCAGCTCTTACGACCCATCCTCGCCCTTTGCGTTTGAAGTAATTAACTTTACAGTGTACCCTATTACTGACTTTTTTTACTGTAATACCAAATACGATGTATCATAGTATTTTTTTTTAATTATATTACAACTCATTAGCTAAATTCACCTACATTTATAAAGTCTCAGCCTGCGCTATTCTATTAAACTAATTTTGATTTTAGCAGTGTTTAAAACTTTATTTAAAGATATGTAATTTGACAGCAATTTGAAGTATCAAACCTTTAAAAGACTATATAAATAAAATTCTTACGTTCTTTTTACCTAATACAAAGACATTATTGTAGTACCTTGTCAGCTGTTAATCATTATACTGATAGTCTTTTGGTTTACTACTCGTATGACATATATTCAAAATGTAGCGTTAATCTTTTGCACACTTTTGAAATAGATGACACAGCTTTTTAGAACCATACATAGTGCACCCTGATTTTATTTTCATTATTGCCATGTTACAATACCCAATATTGAATTCGATACCTGTTATGACAATTGGTATATAGTTTAGTATTTCCAAAAGTACTAACTCAACTATAATCAGTTCCACGCTAGTTTGGGTATCGAAAAAGGATGGATGAAAGTAGAATTATTGCAAAATAAATAGAGCTGAAGTAAATTGAAGAACTTTCAAGGACTACCTAGGCGAACATACCTTAATTAAGTAGAAGAGGAGAAGGGCCAGGTCTGAAATACCTAGTATAAACGAGCGTGTATGAAAGGACTAATGCTAGTAATGGAAGCGAGAGAGGTATGCCGACATCTTAGCAAATGACATATATGTATACCAATATGTACATTCGTACACATATATATGTATATTCTTCTGAATAAATTATGTCTGTTTATTTCGGTACCTCAGATGCCTATTTCGATACACTGTACAGAGGATAAAAAGTAGAAGTATTATTGTTTACAGATTTCATTAATTATATTTTAATTTATATTTCCTGTATTTATAATGTACTGTATATTTTTTATAGTTTGAAGGTCTATTAATATTTATTTCAATTAAAAATATAAAAGCGCTCATGTATTCTGACAATAATGTAATCCTTGGTATATTTACAGATAAAAAAGCAATGTGCAACAAACAATTTAGGAAAATATAGCTTAATATAGCATATTGAATAATAGTAATTGAAGTAATAAAATGTAGTATATTGTTTACAATTAAATTTGGACTTTATATTGTAAACTGTTGTTTATTTTCTGGAAATCAAAATAATGTACTTTTCTAGGCCTTATACTATCCAAATTCATCAAAAAAAACGCGTAAAAATTTATATATTGGCCTGATTGGCCTGTGTTACGGTCACCAGTCTACAGAGAAATATGAACTATAACAAATATAACACTTTAATACATATATTCAACACCCAGACACAGAACAATTATCATCATATAAATGTTTTTCCTGGGATCGAACTCACGAACTTTCGCGCACAAGATACGATCACCACCATAGGTGCCATCGGGTCCATCAAGCTCGTCAAATAGATATATTTTCGCATATTAGTATTGGAAGTAAGAATTATATCGTTAATAAATCCTTATTCCTTAATAAAATCTTACTAATATTCAAGATTCAATTACTACTATTTACGCCATGGAGTCAGTTAAGTGACGATTAAAAAAGAAATTGTCTTTTAAAAACTTCTCTCCAATTGCAAGATTTGTAAGTATTTTGAGGAGTAACATGCACGGAAATTTGTGATTTCTTATAATAAAGCCATTTGTTAGAATTCTTTTGAACATTTTTGTAGATTAACCGTAATTTAATAAACGATTATTTATAATTTAATGTATTTTTTTAAATACTCAATATGAAAAAGGAAATGTGTATCTTTTAGTACATTACTTATAGATATCTATTAGTAAGAGTAAAAAATTTGCTTCTTTTGTTATTAACTACACTTAATTTTGTGTTTAATTTTTTTAAATGGAAAGAAATGCTTACCTTTGCTGTCTTTGTAAGTTTCATCAACAGTTTTCAACGAATCAGCGAAGAATTCAGTCAGTTTCTCCTTCTCCACCAACTTCGGTAGTTTCACGAGTAATTCGTGCCCCTGGAGGAACTTCGCCATCCTGAACAGTATAGAATTCCCACCAAAAGACCGCCCCTCATCCTCCAAACTGTTCGTCACCGGTATACTAACTAACTTCACACCATCCGCCAGGTCTAGATCACCATCCAAAATGGACCCTAAACTAAGTGCGATAAGGGCCAACACAAATACAGCCTCCCGGTACATTTTGATTCGCAGCCTTTCGAGCAATAAGACTGAAAGGGAGATATAAATGCTTTTATACCAATAGCTTTCAAAAAAATGACAACTTAAAACCCAAGCAAACGCTGAGCGCTCCGCGGCAAAAAAGAAGCGCCATTCTGCAACTTTTATCTCGTTTACAGTCTGTTTATGGCGAATCTAGGGGGCAATTACCTTGTGTAATTGTGCCAAGTAATAAGTCAGTATTAAATTACCGGATCGATGAGTGTTTATGATATATATGCAAGTTTATTGACGATTGTTATGTGTAAATGCTTTGCATGCTGCTAATTATCTGAAATGATTTTATCATGCAGAAAGTGAGTTGCTAATTACCAGACAAATTAGAAGTGGCCATTTAATGCTCTTTCAAATGAAAAATATCAATTATAATGCGTTATAATTAGCTTACCCAAATTTAATATGTGATGTTATTTAAAAAAAAGGCACTGCAGTTTATAGTTATCCTAAATAATATTACCAAAAATAAGTTTTGAACACGTTAGGATTATATAATACGGAATGAGAAAATTTTATTATATACAAAGTTCACAGTGAATTAAACATTTTGATTCTAATTACGCGCTTAAAACTACAGTTTACGCCATAACCTATAGCTGACTTGAATAATATTAGATCCAAATCTAGCGAGATCTATTAAATTGAACTATACAGCATCATTAACAGAACGCAGAATAACCCTGCTCTAGATCACGACATTGGAACCACTTCTAAATAAAAGTAAAACAATAGTTTACGTTTGTATTTATGTAGCGTAGACTAGAAGTGGCATAGAAATAATAAATAATAAAATCTAACTATATATAATAAATAATATGCAGTATGTAGTTCGATATAGTCTTTATCATCATCATGATATCAGACGTTGGACGTCCACTATCAGACATCGGCCTCCTCAATTAAGGAAATTGCAGAGTTGGCCAGCCAAGCGTAGTGCAATCGCAGAGCGTTGCTTCCGGACGGGGATGCTGCTGTCTACTCTCGACCTGTGTTAAATACACTATTTTGGATCGATGTACCGCAATCTATTGGTTCCGGTACCTGATTCGCCTCTTACTGGTACAAAGAGGTACTTATACAATTGTACTCTGCCGGCATAACACAGCAAAGTTGCCGCTTTGTACAAATAATTAATATAATACTTAAGTATAGCCTTGCTTACTATAAAATCTATCAATAATTGTATTTGAACAAAAATCATTAATATTTATTTTTAATAAAAAAGCCATATGAATCATATTTGACGTCAATTCCATCGCACCCATAATAAAAAGGCCAGGCTTTTTCTTAGTGTATCTATGCATGCTATTTAAATATACAACATATAAATATATATTTGAGATTACTAGGTATCTATGGCTTGGTGGAATAAACCGTTTCATTGACTTAAGCTATTATATTAAGAAAGTTAAGGTTCAATATTCAGTGTCCTTCTTATAAGCGCTATACATCTGTTTGTTACGATATCAAGAATTAATCGAAAAACCGTTATTTTTAAAATTTGGTGTGCATCCAGCTTGAAGCTTAAAGAAAAATAAAGCTACTATTAAACTTGAACTTGAAAAATCCTACGTGATTCGAAATAAAGTGTACACGAGTGTAGTTGTGAACGGAAAGCTGTTAGTATTTTAAATGATTGTCAAAACGTATTAATAGATATTTTAATTTAACCGATACTATATTATATAGAAAATAGCATTAAAAAATCTATAGCGATAAGAACTAAAACGGAATCAAAAAGCCACTTCCAGCTAACCGCTATAATTATCTTTACATCTGCGTAGTAAATGGTGAAATAACTCAGATGGAGCGTTTTTTAGCCGTCGGCGGAATAGGACGTTTTGCTCTCCGAGCCCCAGTGAGAGTGTTAGCTTCATACTTTTTAAATTTGTAAGAAAAGGGCCTAGAGGAAAGGTGCGTAAGCAACAAATTTTGTTTTTTGCTACGTCGTTTGTCCGTTTTCATTTTGTGGTAACTTTTACGGACTCCAGTTTTTTTCCTATTTCATATAAATAAACATCAGTGAATTTATTAAGCAGTGAACATATATTTTATCAAAAATAATAAAGCAATTATGCACTTTTGTATAATCATTATATCAGCGATGTCTACTGTTGGAAAAAGTCAAAGTCTTCAAAAGAGATATTCAATAGGACCGGTCAAAAGGGTTGGTTTATTGAATTTTTTCACTTCAAGGAATTATGCATATAATTTCTTGGCACACGAAGCGGCAATAGCAGAGCATAACGGAAAAGCTACTACGGTACCACTACGCAACAGTAACCAACCGGCAGAGTAGATAAGTTTCTGTTCCATTACCAGGTGTCCTAAGGCAACTGAGGTACTAAAACTGAGAAATATTCATCGGAAATAGCATGGAGGGTAACAGGGCGGTGATAGGCAGGAGCATACTTGCCATAAAAGTACTCATACATACGTTCTGTGATTATGATAACGAATTTAAGGGTAAAAATACCTGATGATTGATTTAATTAGACAAATCTTTGGATACATAAGTTCGGCAGCGGACGTCTGATGGCTGATGTGATGATGATAATGACTCTTACGTCCTGGCTTCAATATTGAATAACCCATTAAATTTATATTTACTCGCCAGGCAAAACCTCCACGTGAAGCTTGAAGTTCCTCAAGAAGGCAAGTGATCAGCACGATTATAGGATTATCTATGACATGGACCTCAACTTGACTAGTCAAGTGGAAATTATAACATAACTTATTTATCATTCTTATATGAGATAGACCTCATTACAAAGTCACCTGCATTGGGCCCCTTTTTTCACCTATTTTTGCCGCTAGATAGCAGTGTTCACATTGCTGTAAGTATGTTACGGTTTAGAGGGTGAGAGAGGCAGTGAAATTACTGGATAATGGTGACATAATTTCTTCAATTCACAAGGTTGATATTTTGCCAGTTTTTTTTTCTCTTTTGCTTTTTATTCTACTAAGGTAGCAGTCAATAGATGTTTACAACGCTGAGGCTTTCACGGGTTGCCGACCCTTTAAAACCTTTTTACTCCGCTTGATATTCCTATGCTATTACGAGCGTCTGTTAGCTGCGGTGACGCTTACTATCATGAATGCTTGTTAAACAACTTGATATAATAAAAAAAACGCTTGTTTGTTGACAAATGAAAAAATCACTATCATCAGCAATAGAATATTCATTGCTGGACATGTGCCTCCACAAGAAAAGTGGAATTTTGTCAGTAATAGGGCAGGTATGGTGGCTATCGCATAGCGTAGTTTTGCTATGGGTATACTGCGGATTACCTGCATATACTAATGTATAACCGTACTAAAATGCAGTATACTGCCGATTACCAGTATACTGAATTTTAGTAATATTGTTTGAGATATACCGCCATCTGTCGGTTCCGGAACATCAATTTTAGTTACTTCTTTACTCTGTTGGCACCCCAAGGAACTGAACGTATTACCGAAGTTAAAATTTAAGCTTCCTATTCCAGTTTAAATTCATTTTGTATTTGTTCCCTCGTGCAAGGTGTGTGGATAGAATTTAATTTTGGTAGTGTCAACTGAACGTGATACTTTACCTAGAAATGGTATTAGCCATGGAGTAGAGCGACATACGATGTTGTCACCTATACAATATCTACGTTTATATCTATTTTAATATTTTTTAATAATTGGTACAGTATAATAAGGCTGATTCATAAGAAAATAGAAAGTAATATTGCTTGTAGTGGTCTTTGCAAGCAATATTAGGTTGAATGACTTAGATATTTCAAATGACGAATATATAAATGAAGTCAATACTATCTTTATATAATAAAATTACATGTCACAATGTTTGCGCCGAAGAATCTTCTTTTACTAAGTGCGGTGGGCAACAGATCAACCTAGTCAAATCTGTCAAATTTTTACAGTCCATTTAGAATTGAATGTCTCGCTTTTATAGATTAATATCGATTGCAAAGTCTTAACATATTTGTAAGGTTGATCTGTTGCTGTGTGTACAGTTTTACCCAACTTATTATTATTATTATAACAGTTTATATTTTAATTTAAGAAAAAACAATCTCTGTCAGGTCAGATTGTTCAGTTTTCTACTCAAAGACAATTATAATTTAAAATGTATACATATTTTTTAACAAATTTGTCATCTAGTGATGTCTTAAAACTAGACTACCATTAGACCACTCTTAAAACGCGTAATAAACTAGCAATGAACTCGTCATTGCTAGTTTATTACGCGATCCAGCAAAAATAAGCAAGCTTAGAGAAAATTGATAGTAATACAGTACCCCTATCTATTACGTCTGGTTTGGGAGTGTTCCATCAGCAAAATGCAACTATAATATAAAGTATAGTGAAAAATATTTGTACTCATTAACAATATAACTTATCTATACTAATATTATGAAGAGGAAAGACTTGATCGCTTGGTTGTTGGTTACAGTTATACTCAAGAATTTCTAGACCGATTTTAAAAAATCTAACCTAAATTTGTTATATTAATGTTAAAAATAAGAGACTGCTCTCTAAAATATTACCAGGATTTATAATTTTGTACATTTGTAACAAATATACTTAGAAATTACTGAACTTTTTTTAGGTACCTTTGAAGGAATAGAAAATTATATTATAAGCATGACAAAAGAAACATTATATTTCCATATTGTCAGGAAGAGGAATTACGATAATGAAACCGCACTGCTATTTTTTTGTATTTATAAACTCAAACTTAAAATAATCGTTAAATTTAAATAATAAAATCACTAATATTTCCAAAATAAGAAGCACTAGATCTAATACTCACAAAACTAAATATACTGATATATTTCGTTTCGCTACGGGATTATAAGTCACCTATCTGTATTGAAATTCTCCGGGTCCGTCTTATACTAATCTGCTGGCAAAAGAGCCTTGATTTAACGCAACATGCTTTATAAATACGCTTACTTTTAAAATTAATTCAATTTTTTTAATGTAAATCTGATATGGAGCTGGTAATTTTATTATAAAATCTTAAACAATTGCCCATTAATTTATATTTATTTTTTATACTGATTGACGGTAACGAAATCTAAACGAACTCTTGAATGATAGAATTGAACAGACTGTTTTTTGTATAGTTAATAACTTAATTCACAATTGATCTTACTTTCTCATAGTTATTACATAGGAGATATAAGAAATTGTTAATACTATCAAACCAATCAACAATAACAAACCGTATAAAGCAAAATACAATATATTCCCTTAAAGGCTAACCAAAATACATACTCACAACTATCAACCACATTTCGTTTTAACCTACTCACCTATTTCTGTCGATAGAACCTTAATGACACCATCATTGTGTACCACAAAAAGGAACAATTATTATAAAGAATTCAACCACAGTGTTAAACTTTTGCTTTTATTTTAAAATCATATGTAAGTTTTTTTTATTACACCAGATGGTAAAGATGAAAGTATGTAATTGCTTTAATGTAGGCCAGAAAAAGTCTATGTATCTATGTATATATCAGAAAAATATTAACAGGTAAAATATTTCCAATTATTATTGGATAGTTGGATATGCTTATTGTAACTAGATATCAATTAAATACTACAGTCAATATATTGATCTCATAATTTTTTAGACATCCTGTGCCACAGACAGCATTTTGGAGAGAAATTTAAAAATTAGAATAGAGCTTCAACAAAAATAAAAACTGGCCATTTTGAGTATAACCATAATCTTTCCTCTTCATTATATTATAATAGATAAGTTATGTTTTAATGAGTACAAATATATTTCACATAATAATAACTATAAACTACGTACTATGAAGTATTCTTCAGCTATTTATACTTGCCTGCAACGAATTTGTAAAGCAAGATATACTGCCTAACTTATTTATCAATAGAAATCCAAACAAAGTCTTCCGTCGAATTGATAACCTCCTTCTTTTTTGAAGTCTGTTAAATGCCTACATGATAAGTAAAATCTATTTAAACAAACAAAAAAGTACTTAAACTACAAAAAAGTTCTAAGAAGTAAATAAGAGATGGTAAACATTTCTCATTCAGAGATTGTTAAGTAGACTTCCAAGATGTAAGATTCACCAAGAATCTAATCATGCTGTAATTACCCTGGTCTGAAAAGGCTATAGAGGCACGAATCCTTATCGCAAATAGGGTGAGCTACTTACTAAGTTACGGCATTTTTCCATCACCAACCTTTACGGTTATAAATGGGGGGAGCTGCCACCCTTACGGTGCTTTGCGGCGCTTTCGAAGATCAGTACCAGTACAAGCACCAGATGTGGCAGGTCTTGCCGATAGACCAGGGCCCATTTCTATTAACTACTAATGGTCTAAAGTCCACTCCTTCTAGCCCAGAGAAGTACCGAAGCTGTAATGTCGCTCGCCACTCGTTGTCGCATTCGACTCACGTATTGATCTTCATGCTAGACTACAGATAAGCCGATTCTTTCTCTTTCCAAGGAGATGCCAGAACTATAAGGCACGCTTACATCCCGATATACTTGTGTACTTCTTCCCAAATTTTTCTAAAGCTTTTTGGCATTGTCATGTTAGCGGCTCATACCAATTCCAGCAATCGGGTACTAGCACTGGCGGAGGTGCTTCATGGAAGAGTAAACCAATCCCACCAATCCGCTAAAAGCTTCTCAGCCCTCGTACATTGGCACTACTAGATTCGTACTTGCTGTGCACGAGGTGGTACGATCGTTCATAGGGATAATACCGGGCAGCGGGCAGACGTAACATTGCCCCAAATCTACAGCTAGTCACTGCGACGCCATACCTTTCTGTTTTAAAAACACCACATGATGAATTCTGGCAAGAAATACCCCGCGGTCGGGCTATTCGTTTAAGCCCGCAGTACCTAATAGTCTTGACAGAGAACCCGTGGTTTCTCTGTAAACCTCATCTATTCATAGATAGGCAAGTAGCAGTGAAATTACCAGGTAATTTGACATAATATCTTGAGGTCGGTAGATTGGCGATGGGTTTGTGATAAATGGTACGATGGGCCTCCCACTGGGACCAAAGAAATCATGCATAGGTTTACTAAAAAAATAATGTGTTACAAAAGATTGGTTCATAACAGTTACTTTCTCTGGAGCCAAACTTATCTATTATATTTTTGGTTACAATGTCATATACCGCTTTTGGTACGCGATACATAAGAAAATGTAGCAGTAGCGACAACTAAATTCTTTTTCATATTTAAAATTTAATGTGTAAATTATTAATTATAACTAAAACATTGGCATTCACTTATTTCATTTAATTAACGACAGTATTAAGGAAAAGGCACCTGTCAATATTTTAAAAGAATAATGATATAACTACTGCGTGTTCATTTGATGTATATATGAAGCCTGAGGTAATAATTGCTACCTATTTTTATAGCAGAATATGATGCGTATATAAAAGATAAAAAGATAATTTTCTGTTAGGTAACAACGCAAGAACATACTTTATTATCTTTACAATTAAATCCAACACAAGAGCTTATTAAAAGTATGTAGGTGTTAAAAAAAAAATAGGTATTAGTTATTTAAGTAACATAAACATGTACCTAACAAAAAGTTTTATATTAAAAACTGGGTCTTTTGTATAATACATAACCTAAAAAAGACTTTCAAGCAGCCATACAAGTTATGCAACCGTCACAAATGCATCTGTAAGGCTGTTTTGATTACATTCTGATGTTATGACGCAAAAACTATAAAGAGTAAACATTGTATTATTTTTAGAACGAGATAGCGATACATTTCACGAGTTAGCTCTCTAAGAGTGAAAGTGAGGAGTAATAACCTCAACGGTAGTGTGAAAGCCCGCCAAAATACGCCGTCTTGCTTTTTATTTTTTTTTGGACGGGCAACAATGGCTCCGAGTATCGGCGGTTTTAGCCTTTTTCTAGAAATCGAAAGTAATACCGGTTGGGTACGGTGTAATTTAAAATTAAATGCTGTAAGAGTGGTTTAACAATTGTATAAATGTGTCAAATGATTCAGGTTCAAAAAATGTTTTTTTAAAGGCGAGTCACAGATAGGTATTGTCCGCACTTTTTGTTAAAAATACGGTATTAAATCTATTAAAATTTTGTATAGAATGAGGATAGATTGGTTTATTCTTAGCGCAGGATTTAATAATTTTTTCGCTAAAAGAGAGCATGTAAATGGACATTAATGTAGGCCAAAATTAGCTAAACATTAAAAATATATATTAGGGATATATATTAATAAGTTTAAGAATTCTCGTTTTTTTATTCCTAGTTAGATTTAGAGCGTTATTAGAATACTACATTTTATAGTAACTTGAATTCTCTTTGAAGTTTTATGTCACGTTACACGGGAACGCGGTCGAACAGTATAAAAATTTAATATATAGATTTAGAATCGGGATAGTTCCATAAGATCTTTTTTTGATAAACAAGCCTACGGCTTACAGCTACTCGCTTTATAAAAAGGCTATTACTAACATGTTCCAAATCTTGTGATTTGAAAATACTTTGTCACGTAACGCAGTAAAATTACTACGAGAAGGTTCTTTAAGGCTCTTTAAGGCTAACATAGTAATTTCACTATGAGAATCTTTGAAATCGGAACGAAATCTGAACACTGAAATGGTGGTAGGAATAAGTGAGAGTGAGGTACGATTGCGTACGTAAGTGCAATGCCTTTTGCTCGAGACATGAGATTTTGTTGTCATGATACTATTTAAATATTTGGGTACCGATAAAAATAAACTAGTAAAAGAGATATTCTTAACAAAATTTTACGTATATTACTCATATCTATGCAAGCTAGTTAGTCTATCGCTTCAATTGTAACATTTTTCATTCACTTATAAATAGAGCATTCTAATACCAATATAAGCAAATTCCTTATTATAAAGAGAGTTATAAAGTTGAACCAACAATTACATACACGCTATAGTTTATAGATCATTTAACATTCGACAAAGATTTATTATATCCATATCGGTCAATATAACCTAGATTTTTTTATTGTATTCCGCAAGAAATATAATAGTTATTTTAGATTCAACAAACTTCAAGTAATTTATTTTCTAGCAAATTAATTGTTTTTTTGTCAAAATCAATATTTATTTTTAGCGTTACAGAGTTTTTAATGTTCCCTAGACATCGATTTTCTGTAGCTAATAATAGTTTGCCGTTGTAAAAGTCCCTTGAGGACTTTTATGACTTTGACTTTTGACAGGCAGGTGGCAAATACAGAGCATTGCGTAACGTCCAGGGATAACGAAAATCCCAGTTATTTATCACTTTTAATATAAATTTAGAACATGATGTATAACATATGAATACGCTTAGACTGGACAAGTCCAAGCGTCGTTGTTCCTGTACATGCGTCGTCTTAATCTCGCTACTTCTTGACGGAAAGACTTTGGTCTTTAGTCGATTGTCTTTGGTCAATCCTCCCGAATGGGCTTTGTCTTTGAATGGGTTTCACACGTCTAATTAACTTAACAACTAAACAACTTAATGATAATAAGCCTTTTATTCACATAATACAATGTTTTTCAACAGTTTAGCATTGCTGTTGAAACTAGTCAGTCATCAACATCGAAAGCATCCTTTTGCTCTAATTTAGCAAAGAACTCCTCTTTTTTCTATTTAGCGCTTTCCTAGTCCATACATTTTCCGGCTCTTGCCTTTATTTCGTTATGCCACCTTCGATGTTGTCTCCCGCATTTTCTTTTGGCGTTTCTTGGATACCAGAATATGATATATATGTTCCATATCTCGTTGTCTCTATGGTATGGCCTGCCCATCTCCTGATCTCCATCTCATCTCCTCCAGATGGGTAGGCCATACATTAATATTTGTGTATTAAATAATTAAAAAAGAAAAATAAATAACCAATGCGTAAAAAAACTACATTTGATAAAAAAAAATTATTAACAATTGCGACAAGAAAGCCCCTCCCAAGCTCATCGCCACCCTACTGTATTTGAGCTATACTAGTAAGGATCTGTAAAGAATATCCCTCCCTATAGTATAACCGCTAAAATCGCAGCGCTTCCTTGCCCTCTTACTGGCACAACACGATCATTGACACTTCACATGCATTCGTACAACAGAGCAGTACACCGCGTTCGCCGGCGCACGCGTTCAGTCCCTGCCCCCACGAGTGATAACCGACAGCCCTAGAGCAGAGACTTATATCTGAAACTCATCTCTAAAATACAGTGATCAAAAATTCAAGAATCAAATAATCAATCCCATAAAATAGTGTCAACTAGTATATATCAAAAGAAAATATAAACAAATAAACATGTAACGTAAACCGATAAAATGCATGAATGTAACTCTAAGCCATACATGTACACAGCATGATAATAAATTAACGTAAAATAATCTAAACGTTGCTAAGATCTGTCAAAGTATAATTGTATATATTTGCAATCGTATATATCTTTTCAGTATATATACTGTAGGCTATCGGTAGCGCAGAATAGTACCTCCCTTTATACCAGGTGTCGTAATTAGCGATTAATGTACTGGAACTGACAGATAGCGGTATATATCAATCAGACACTGTGCTCAAATGCGCAGGGTGAAGATAAGTAGCAGCATCTCTATTGCAAATCTAGAAAGAGCCAAGCCGAAGCTGCAATAGTGAGCGTAAATCAACTGCAACGACGAAACCATGCATGCTGTATTTTATAATATTTTATAACGTTTTTATAAAAACCAAATAGTTCAGCAATTATATATTTATCATAGGTTGAGTAAGATTTAAAAAATAAATAGAACGAAATATATATATATATTTGAAAATCAGAATATCGGCAATATGTCAATAGAGTTTTCGGTAAAACGAAAATATGGTAAACAAAAATGTGCATAAACGTTTTTAAGATAACTAAATTCGTAGTAAAAAAGTGAGAGTGTAAGTTGGAAATTCTACCAATGGAGCCTTGCATGCTTTTTGTGCAGCCAAAAGCCAATGTGCATGTAAGGAGTAATGTGAGTAAAGGAGGCATGCCCGAGAAGTATGCCCCGATGGGACACTGGGATGGTGGTTTATGTACAAGAAAAATATATATACTCGTATTATAGATAATTCGTTAGAATCACCGACCGGCACTCGGGCTAGGCATATAGATTTTTTTTACGGATTTCCTCATTTCCTGACACGATCGCGTAACGAGACTCCGAGCATTGCCCTCTTTATAGATCGTTGTGCTATTTGGAGTTGGCTTATAATCAAATAGTAAAAGATTACGACCAAGAAAGGAATATAATAAATACATAGAATTTTTAAGTTACGTACACACTAATATATCTATGCTTACTGTATAGCAGATGAGGTAGATCTCATTCAAAAAGTCGTCTGCATTGGTACCCACTTTCACCTATTTCTACCAAAATAATAGTGTTCGCATTGCTGTGTTCCAGTCTGAAGGGTGAGAGAGGCAGTGAAAGTACTGGGTAATGTGGCAAAAAGTCACTAGGTTGGCAATGCATTAATGATATCACAAGTGTTAATTATCAGGCGGTCTGTACGCTTGTTTGTCGATCTGGTCTTATAAAAAAAACATTAAATTTTTTGACAACAGAAAATATTTCATTTCACGTACCTCCATTTGGCCTTCGGGAAAGTAAAGTTATAGTCACTTGAAAAGGTGAAAAGCAGCTCTCAGGGTGCTTTCAATAGAAGTGGGGGGGGGGGGCTTTTATGTATAAGTGTTTACAGGCACACTCCAGCGGTTTCTATGTATTTTATATGTTTAAATATCTTTGATATGACTGCAAGTGGAGTGAATATTTCATAATATTTTCAATATTTAAGTAGCTTGCCATTTAATGTTTTTCCGACTGAACTAGTTACTAAGAGCATTATGATGAAATTCTGTTTTAAAACACCACAGTTCTTATAAGGACATGTTAAGTACTTACCGAATAAGAAATATTGGTATTTTAATTATGCAAATAACAGGACAAGATCGATGTGTGTGCAAACAATCAACACTATATTTTAAAATATTATGTTATTGATAAAGAAAATGCTACAAACAACAAATTATTACTGACAATTTTAACAAAAATTTTACGCTGTTTGTAAATATTCTTTAAAATAACGCAGCTTTAAAAATTAAGCAGTTATTCAATTGTTATGATGGTATTGTGGGGTACCGGCGGAGTAGAATATTACCTCCCCCTGTACCAGGCGACTGAGGTACCTGGACCAACAGTTGGCGGTATAACCATACAAAACAGCGATACTCAAATATTACAGTGTGGGGATGGGCACAGGCATCTCCGCCAGGGTGGGGATGGGCAGCAGCATCTCCGCCAGGGTGGGGATGGGCAGCAGCATCTCCGCCGCGAAAGTTGCGCTCTGCGATTGCCACCATGCTGCGCAGCGTGGCAATTAGGCAAAATTCCCCCTATCTTAGGAAGGCCTATGTTCAACAGTGGACTTTCCGAGGCTGATATAATGATTTAAGATATTATGTTACATTACTCAATAACTTCATTTCCCCTATATACCGAAACTACTATGCGAACACTACTAATTGACGATAGAAATAAATGAGAGTGCGGTACCAGGATGAGGAGATTTGTAACAGTACCAAAGCTACCGATATTGCCTGGCGTATTAGTAAGTTGAAGTGGCAGTGGGCAGGGCATTTGGTACGCAGAACCGATGGCCGATGTAGTAATAAGGTTCTGGAATGGAGACCACGTACCAACAAGCGCAGCATAGGGCGTCCACCCGCAAGATGGACCGACAATTTGAATATAACCGCAGGATCGCGCTGGACACAGGCCGCATACAACCGGTCCTATTGGAAATTACTTGAGAAGGCCTATGTCCAGTAGTGGACGCCAGTAGTGGACGTCTCATGGCTGATAAGATGATATGACTATAATGATGAGGTACTAATAAAGACGACCATTGTATGAGGTTAACCTCGCGTTGCTCGTCCACAATAGTATTTGAAAAGCATTTGAAAAAAAGGTCCACATTGTATATAAATTTTTATTTAAGTTAAACAACGCCCACCTAAATGAATTTATAAACTCAAGGTTTTCTCAAGACAAATAAATAAATCCGCGTATGTGATTGCGTTTTGAAAAGAATAACATGAACAGATTAAAATTGAAATATAAACAGATATTTATATATTACAATCAAACACAAATAATCAATGACCCTGATATCCTTATGGTGTTATAAGAATATTTATAAAAAAAAGGTAATTGTCTTACTTTAATACCAGGTATCTTTGCGGGCACTAGACGGGACTTAAAATTATTTTTTTTTGTAATGATTATAATACTAAAATTTAATTTACTAAATATAAAAAATTACCTATACTAAGCACGTTCACACTTATCTCAATAATAAAGTAATTCACTGAAAATAAAATTAGCCTTTTTTCTTTGTGATAAAAACTTTGAACGAACATTTCGTTCAGAGTTTTTATTTTCAGGTCGATTTATATAACGTTATATGTAAGTTATTAAATATTTGAGCGTTCATTGATCATATTTAGGAGATTAATTATAAGGAGCTTTCCTTAACTGACGAACAACAGAATAGTACCTAACCATGTGCCAGGTGGCGTATGTGGCGACTAAGGTACCGGAACCGACAGATGGCAGTATATGACAGTATATCCAGAACAGTGCAGCTTAAATGCACGGGGCGGGATGGGCAGATAATATATTTATATATATTTTGCACCGTCTGGCTGTTAACAAATAAACATATTCAACATGTAAGTTTAGTCCTAGGTGGGGATCAAATAAAAGACTTTTGGCGCAAAAGATATGAACTACCGAATGCGCCATCGAATACCGATGTTTTATAAATTACACATTCTTTTGGGTGTTCTTCCTTTTTAAATTACAAATTAATTAACTACGACTTTGTCAACAAATGTTGTCACAGATATGCTTTTTACAAAATGCTGTTTTAAGAATTGCAAATGTCTTACACTGCAATAAATCACTTAGTAAATATTTAACATTATTATTCACATGGAAAATAAAAGATTAAATTTTTTGTTGCATATAAAAACTTCCACAATTATTCACACGTATGTAAAGTTTAAAACAGATAGCTGTTCTGTTCAATAAAACATTGGGCATTGATGCAGGTAATTGATTACGATACAACAAGCAACCACTTTTCGACGTAGCGTGCGGAATCAGTTCCTATTTCCTTTAAACTTCCTTATTACCTACTTCAAGCACAAACGACAAGCAGCAAACCGCATGTTCCATTTTTTGTGATACATCATTGATGTGGCCATTTTTTGTACTAACGATTGTTGTTTTTATATCGCAAAGTCAAAAAATAATCATACGGTCTTCGTGATAGCAAGCGTATTAAAACAAGGATATCACGAGCACGTTTCCAACCTTGTCACTTGAAGATATTACGACACATTTCTCAGTAATTACTCTGTCTCTTTTACTCTTCAAACCGGAACACATCGTAAAAAAGTTAACGTACATACGATCTTTGTATCAGGTCTAGTATATAATTTGTATATAATTTTCGACTTATTAACATTTTATTTAAATAACTTAAAATAATCAATAATCTATAATTGACTAAATCAAATCACCAAATTTCATATATTTTTACATCTCCATATATTTTATTAGAGTGACTTAAATTCATATATTTTATAAAAGTAACATTTAAATAAATATTAAGACGTTTATATGATATTTACATCATAATCGTCCACTGTTCTAAATAAAGACTATTGTATGCAGCTTGCAACTATCTATTTATGAGAAAAAGTAAGAATAAGGCCAATAAATTATACAAAAACGTATTTTATTATACCTTATATAAAAAATACTTATTAGGTACAAATGTATATTTACTACCAGTATGGGCAGTCGCTTTCGGTCTACTACTAAGTGATCAATCATCAGAACAGCCGTAGAATATTCATATCAAGGAAGGGGGAATTGCAGATCCTACGGGAATGCTTCTGGCCATACCCACCCTCATGAATTTGAACTACAATGTTTCGACATCTCAGTCGTATGTTACACCTTTTACAGAAGGAGATTACTCTCACAGCCTCACGACTTTTCATATCTATTATGGCACAATATTATTGGTATTATATTTTGAAACGATAAAATAAGTAGACAACCAAACAGGAAATTGTTTAACAATAGTAAAAACTTTATTTACTTAAAAGTTTGGTCACATTACCTAAATAAATGAATTTTGTTCTCAAAGGACCTATACACAATATATAGTATTACATGCATGCATAGTGCAGTGCAGTATAAATGTTACTAAGTAAACAAGCAACAGAACATCCTGTACATATCCTGTAAATGAATTCAAATATTAATTTAATATTAGATTCATTAAATTTATTTAATAAATTTTATATTTATTGAGTTTTTTTTAACAACCCGTGCACCTAAAAATATCACCATTATTTTTTCAGATTCTACGTATATGATTAAGAAATGTCCCCTGACGGGATTTACTTAAGAGTGTCTCAAACGAACGGACCTCAGCTCAAATATTTATTGTCTATGGAAATAATATAGAATAATATGGGAATAACATACTATGATCTAAAAGCGACTGTTATTCCTTAATTTTCTTTACTATTCTTGCTGCTAAAATTAGTTAATTACATTTTCACAACATCTCATACATTGTTCTGATTCTGTGGTAATTCGCTTAAAGCACTTGTGTTACGGACGTCTGACAACATAGGAATCACGAATATATTACTTCAATATATATATTTAACACCCAGACACAGAACAAACACAATATTTGCTCTGGATCTGCACCCAGAGCCTTGGCGCACAAGATAGAATTACTATCATATGCGCCATCGGGCATCGGTCAATAAAATATTACATATTTTCTTATTTGAATAATTTTGTTTTAAATGCATAAATAATTACCATCTTAAATATGAATGAAAAGATATTAGATTAGAGCTCAAGATAGGCACAAGATTACAAATGTGAAATGAGATCCCCTTAGGAGTTTACTTAAAGAACAGCAGTATGGAATTTATTTAAAAGGGAGTAAATCGATTTCGATGTCTGTAATTAAAGCTAACTTTATTCTTTTTCAAAGTTCCCGAATTTAGGAGTAGGAAATTAGTGCAAAAGCTGAAAAATATTTATTCTACAATTCAACGGCTACAGTTCCATAAAAACAGAATTTTTTATGGCATTACCGTCCAGAATAACAAGTTAAAAAATATTTTGCTTGATATATTTTTCTGGTTTGTAAGATGAGTAGCTTTCTTCGAGGTGGGGTAGAAATTAGTGTTTCAGCTAAATTTATCTTGAAGTTACACTTTATGTCACTTGTACGCTAATATTCTATTCTAGAAATAGTATTCATTATACAAAAAAATAAAATCTTTTAAATATATAAAAAGTTATATAAGTATAAATTTTCCTGTTTTTTAAATATCTGTCAAGTCCTGTCTTTGTTGAAAAGAATACCTCATCTATAAACTTTATACTCACGAAAACCAACACGTTTTCTCTTTATTTTACATTAAATAACTGCAATTTAGTTTAATATACATTAAATCTTCATTATATACCAAACACAAATAAAATTACAAAGTACAATAGCAAACCTCATCGCAAAAAACGATCTCTTCCAGGCAATTTGGACGAGCGAATAAAACTAAAAGATAGTAAGGTAGAGGTAGAAAAGATAGAGAAAAAATATCGGATATGTATGAAACGAAACACAAAAATATTACACGAAAATATAAAAAAAGATGACCGGATTCAGTTAAAATATCAAATGTTAAACCAATTAATAATGGAATATCAATATAAATACAACGACGATAGTAGCAATGTAGAATCTAATGTTTGTTATTGTTATAGTTATGCAGTTTGCATTGTAGTCTATTATATATTTTAACAACTTGCACTTTAATTCAGATTAAGCAATTTTTTTTTCTTGTTTAATCACATCAGCAGTAGTTTTCAATCCCTACATGCTTTTACACACGCCTAAGTCCTGAGAGGTGTTAAAGGTATTTGCCCAAAATTACTACACTTGGCAGGCGTGGTAGTCGCAATCCCAGGTCTAGCTTTGCCACCGTAATGCTTTTATCCTCTCAAGAAACATATTATAGAAACCTCAAATATTTTAAAGAAAAATATATATTTTCATTACAGTTCTCTGGACAATCAAATGAAACTGCATTTAACTGTCCAAATATATAAATTGCGATCTAGCCAGTGTCCTTTTCAAAATAAATAGGATATGCCCCAGTTTCAACCACTTTACCTGATAACCTTATATAAAGAATTGCGTGCCACAACTGAATTGTGCATACCAATGTATCGATGGTACTGACAGCAGAAAAGGCCCCAGTGAAGTGTAACATGAATAAGTCTACAACAAAAATAAAGTTAGTTATCCTATAGTTTTATAATGAGTAGCAAATAAATGTTAGTAAATAAAAGAATAAAGTATAGTAATTATTGTTTTTTTTTATATAAAATAAAAATAATGCTTGCATTAAAATGACCGAAGAAAATGGCTTGTCTAGGAAGATTTAATCATTTAACGAATTTCGGAGTGCAATAGATAGATGGTAACCGGCGTCACAAAAAATATTGTTCGGTTATGTTATAACGTTTTATTGTGATGTTTATTAAAATACTTTACATAATAGCCATAAAAAATAGCAAAGAAGAGGCGAAGAAACGAAGTTTCAACAATTCAACCAAAATACAATATTATAATCTAATGTACGTTATTTTATATATATTTATATCATATGCATTTATTGCATTTATTTAAACAAATATGTGTCACGTTTATCTATTTTGTATATATATTGTATGCAGTACTATATGACTGACATTAAGTCCGCCATTTGTACATTTTGTAACATTTTGTGACATAAAAATAAATAATTAAAAATTATCACAAACAAATTCAATTATAACCTAAACTAAAAAATAAATAGATAAAGCCATCAAAAAAGAATTTTCTCCCGTAACTCGTTTTATTAAACAACCAATATTATCAATATTTGATAAAGTAAACCAATTTTCTTTATCTTTTATTGGGCAAATGTGGTATCCTATGGAGCTTGTTGACGTAAATAAACTCAAACACAAATATATTGCTCGTTATAACCTCGAACCCTTGTCATGAGGTTTTTGTTGTTCGACCTATTTGATTTCACATGGCTATTTATATATAATTTTATATTGTTCGTCGGATATAGGTGGTACAAAAAAGGGACAAGAATTAGAATACGTTATTGATTGAATTAAATATTATTGAATGCTCGAAACGGTTGTAGACCAACTGACAATTACTGCCGAAAATTATAGTCTGAGCAGGATTGACATTGATTGACATCTCAAACTTCTTTACGTAATCACTTATAAGGCGTAGATCGTTGTTTAAGCGCTCGATGATTTGGTTTAAGCAGTGTACCTCAGCTTGGTCGCAAGTCGTCTACATACAAGTGATCAGAACAGCCAAGAGAAGGAAAAGGGATATAAGAGAGGAGTTAGATACTGAACGCTGCTATCATTTTTCCTCAAAAAAATCTTAAAGAAAAAAAATCATACTTCTGTTTAACATATTATAGTAAGTTAAACTGTTTGATGTTTGGTCAAATTTTAGGAGAAATATCATTCTGCTTCAATTGAACATTCAATTAATAAAAGATACAAAACCATAATATCAGCCAAATAAAGTCCACTGTTGAGAATAGGCCTCCCCAAGATAGGAGGATTTTTGTCTACAATTGCCGCACTTAGCAGGCGTGGTGGCAATTGCAGAGCGCAACTTCGCTGCACATCTTCACCTTGTAGTATATATGCTGCGCTATTTCGGGTGTAAACACCATCATCTGTCGGTTCCGGTACCTCAGTCACCTCTTAAGACACCTAGTAAAGAGGGAGGAACAATTCTACTCTGCAGTTTCCTCACGGCAAAGATACAAAATGCTTGTTACAAAAATTCTAAGATAGAAGTGATTAGCAATTTATATTACTGTTGTTTACACAATATTAAACATTGAAATACCCCGGCAATAATGTAGGAGTATAGTTAGTTTAGCAAACATTATGAAGAGTTAAGCTATATGTTATATTAATGCATGTACGTTTCACCATCATCATGATAGCAGCCGTACAGCTTCCACTGCACTGGATGTAAGGGCAAAATTATAGAGTTAATTTTGCCTTCAACCGCATAATCTATTTGTACCTATACTTCAGTCGCCTCTTTCGTCATCAGGGTAGAGGGGGTATGCTTTTCTGCCGTTAACAAACAGCACGTATCGATCGCCAATAAAAATTGGTCGATGTGTTGATTGTAAACTTTATCTTCGTATTTCTTCCCAGTTGGTAAGTAAATGACTTAACCAGTGTTATATAAACAACTGGTACAATTAAACTCTTTATACACGGGTGTATGAATAGTTTAAAGTATCCGGAAGAACTACAGGATGTATGCATGTATCGTAAGCAAATAGAAATCATCAGTATAAGTTTACTCCGACAGGAAATAGGTTTAAGTATGAGTTTATTTTTATGACTGATTAGTTGACAATCTATTATATTTTAATTCATAACTTTGTGTCTTGATGAGATATAACCCATTTTATTACTAATGGTAAAATAAAAAAAAAATAGGAAAATACGGATTTTATTTCAATCGCCTTTTATTAAATCTTTATCGTATTTGATAGAAATCTAAATAAGCAGAAATGGCATAACTATTACAAGGCGCTTAAAAGTATATAGGTCTTACATATAAATGATACGATAAACTGGGATCAACCATTTTCTATTTCTGTTAATTTATAGTTGTATCCAATTAACCCTTGATTAACTTACAACACCAATAAATTTGTTACTGAGACTTTGAACCTCTGTGCTAAGTTACCACATTAAAACTTTGAACAATATTTTACGAAAACTATATCAATATCAGAAGTTCATAAGTTCACGAATCATGTTTATGGGAATATGTAGGAAACTTTATTATTATGGTAACTAGTTGATGAACTTTATGATTTAATGAATGACATCGCTCAAAATATATGTCATAATGAACTTTATTTATATGATACCTACGCATTTGATGTCTATTGTCTGTAGTATAATTTAAATTTAACTAACGGTTGCCTTGGTTACGTTCGGGGATATAATAGTAATTTCATAATATACTCTGTTGATGTTATGTAATTTTTTTTATTTACTTTATCAGTTCAACATATTTGCTTTTTAGAAGATACTATAAGAAAATATTCTTTTTCTAGCCAAGAAGCCACATGGCAATCTATGTTGACATTTTTTATGGACATGTCTATTATGCTAATTACATTTTCAATTTTATCTGATGACTGATCACTTTTTTGCTAATACCATTTGCTTTACTCACTCTCTTGCATTCCTGTAATTAACATCATCTCCATAAATGTAACAAACGCTTTTGCTGCCACTACATTTGAAAGTAAAATATCATTTCTCCAGACCTATTAATGTGCATAGTATAATTTTTGCTGTATAAATTTTAACGATTGATCCTAGATATTGCACCTTACTGCCAAGGTGGTACGGAAAAATGTCAATTGTACGTGACCATCGTGGAAAGAAAAGTGCACTGTGCAAATAAAATGGTATACAAACACACGTGAAGATGTAGGAAAAAAAAATTCCACACACAGTCCGACAGGCGCATTGCAGCGTGACGATGGATAAAAATCATCAACAGTGCATGAAAAATTTCATTGACTAAGGAACCGCCGATGAGTGTGGTACAAATCGTATAAGCGTGACCTACAAATGGATTGGTGAAGACGTGTGGGAACAGTGTTTGTGATATAGACAAAAAAAAAGTGTTCAAAATGACTCCTGTTGTTTTGTTGGTCGCCTTAGCGCTGGGACATGTTACCGCCGGGGTGGTAGAACTTAGCTGTAGTGATAATGCTACTTGTATCGAGAATATGCTTCGGGAGACAGGGAGGAGCTTACGACAGCAGAAGACTGTGAGACTGTTCAATGCGGTCACAATAGAGCCGCTGAAGACCAGACAGGCGCGGTCCAACGATGCTCCCTTGACGAGATTTACGAAAAACCATGCTTTCAGCTTCGACTGGAATGATTTCACGTTTAGAGTGACACGACCTCAGGACAGGAGTGATATTTTGGACTTGGAAGTCTATGAGAGCAGAAGTGCTAAAGGTGAGTCAAAGTAGATTTTATAGTTTACTTTTATTATTTACTGGATCTTACTATGAATACTGGTTAAGTCACTTTAAGTTTACTTTCTTAGAATGTATGAGCGTTGTAACTTTACTATATATATAAGATATTAATTACTTATTTACAGTAACTGACCACAGACACAGATGTTGTAAGATTTTTTTTTAGTTAAGTTTAGCTTATTCGGTTTTAATTTAATTTAGAAACGTAACGTATTAAAAATATCAGTAGTATAAAGTTACATAACTATGCAACGTACGACGTTTTTATTTTATCTAATTTTATAATTAACCGTACTTGTTAGAACAATTTTGCAATTAACACAGAAAGGGATTTAATTAAACTAAAGGAAGAATATACTAACTGCTATGTTAAACATAGAGAATGTGGCTTCCAACTTCATAGTTATCATTTTAATAGTTTAAAGTCATCTATTAAACGAATTCTATCAAGTCCTGCTCCTTATGTACAGCCTACTGAAATTGTAAGATGTCTGAACACGTATTAAAAGATAGCATAGCACATTTTCTTAAGCTGTGGTGTAAAGCGTGTGCACATCCTAGTAATTTCGTGCCGATGCGACAGCGCTGGTTGATAATTAGCGTAAATCACCGTGAAATCTCGTGTTCCAACTTTCCTGTTAAGAATTCCGTGATAATGAGCATTTCTTTTTATATTTGAAGTAATTTTTTTGTTCTGTAAAAAAAAATGTTTTAATTGATTTTGAATGAATTGAAGAATGCAATTTAAGAAAATGTACACACACTATTCCTATTTAATGTAATTTGTAGTTTTGTTAGTAATTTTTATAGAAAAAAATGGTTGTTTTAATTCACGTCCAGCTACGCAAATGAAATACATAGTCCGGAAAATATTGTACAATAATATTGTATATAAAATGGTACTGGTACAAATACTACTATTGAATTATTAAAATACAAGAACAACATTTGAGGCATTGGGTACTCATTTTAAAACCATCTAAGTGAAGTTCAGATATTCCTTGCTGATATATTGGACTAAGGGAGTTGCTAGAAATTCTTAATATGAATGAACGAGAGAAACATATTTTCTTATGTATTACATAGAAGTGCTTTTTATATTATGATATAACATAAGAAAATATTTTTTTTAAATACCCCAAGTTTTTCTCAAATAATTTAAAAACGCGATTTAAAACAATTATTTAATTCTCGTTTTGGAGTGGACTCTTGTAATTGTATTTGTCTCTGTATATATAACTACTAATTCAGGTAAGAATATAGTTTCGCTATATGGCTGTTTTTGTACTTTTTTACTATTTTCCCAGCTAATGCACAAAGTAATTTTAATTAACAAAATTAATCATGTATTGCACTCAATCCTCGAGACTAAAATCAACATCTGTTTGACAAAGGTTATTTTGACTCAAAACATTTATTAACGTTTATTGACTGCTAACATCTTATAACCAACTTGCTGGGTAAAAAGGGGTTGATATAGTGACATTATTCTTTCTACAGCAAGCAATAACATTAACTGTCGTTCCTTTAAGCCTGATGGAATACAATGCCATATTTATTAATAAACCTTATGCAATATGTTCCTAATGTCGTATAAAGATACAATATTGAAGTGAATGTCGATAATGATGTAAAAATGGTGATGCAATTTGTTTTATGGCCGTTTCTGAAGTAAGTGATAGATATACATTTTGTATTTACCGCGATAAGTAAGCTTTCAGAAAATATTTTCGGGCAATACAGTTTCGTTCGTGCTCAATCATAAATATTTCGTGCCTTTATCGATGGCAGGTAAATGATAAGTGTAACAATATCGCAAAACCGAACCTAAAAGTTTTTATGTCAACCATAAACTACGGTTATGCGAAATATTTGCGTAACGTAATATTTGTGTAAGAGGAGATAGGGAATATATTTTGTATTTATTTAAGCCGTAGAATGTCTACTATTGGATATAGGTTCCTTCAGAAAAGAGGATTTTTGCCCATAATTGCAGCACTGGGCAGGCGTAGTGGCAATCGTAGCGCGTTGCATTCCGACTAAGTGCTGCTCATCCCCACCCGTATTTGAACATTGCTATACCGTCGTCAGCCGCTTCTTACGACATCTGGTATAGAGGGAAGTACTCTTTTACTCCGCCGTGACGCCACGTTTTGCAGAGATATAATTCTTCTCTATAAGATCTCCTCTTACTTTAAAAAAAGACGAGGTTTAGTTAGACTTTGAAGAGGGCTACCAGCAGAGATAAAATTTCCGCTGTACTGTCATAAACAACGACTAAGTTACCCGAATAAAACGTAGCTCAATTATGAAAGAGTGGTGATTTTTTTATGTTATGAATTCAGCAAACAAACATACGGTTCGCTTAATGATATAACTAACCGCAGCCTATAGACACTCGTTACATCAAACAAATATATCACTACTGTGTCGTCAACCCTGTAAACTGAAGATGCGGGCCCGATGGCGCAGATGGTAGTGATCCTGTCTTGTGCACCAGGGGTCGTGGGTTCGATTCCCACCCAGAGCAAATATTTATATGATGATATTTGTGCTTGCTCTGTGTATGGGTGTAAAAAATATGTATTTAAGTAATATATTTGTGATTCCTCTGTTGTCTAGCATTCGTAACACAAGTGCTTTAAGCGACTTACCACAGAGTCAGGTCAATGTATGAGATGTTGTGGGAATTTAAATTTTAATGTCACATTTACTCAGTAATTTTAATTCCTCTCTTACCCTTAAAACTGGAACACAACAATGCGGAAACTGCTATTTGGCAGTAGAAATACGACCCTTGAAGAGGTCTTCTTTAAGTAATAGTGATTAAAATGCTACTTGTATTCTCATTACGAAGTCACGCTCTGCGATTGCCTTCATGCCTGTCCAGTATGGAAAAAATCACTTTTGGGAAGGCCTATGTCCAGCTGTGGACTTTTTTCGGCTGATTTGATGATGTATCAACTCAAAGTTGTCTAACAAGTTATACTGGAAGTTGATTTAAGCGATAAAATCAAATTAGAAATAAAGAGTTCCATTAAAAAGGCAAAGTTTTCGACGTAGCCTTGCACATTCACAAGTAGAAGTAGCAATGGGCTGGCAGCCGATGATGCCGTTAGTTACAGTGTAGGACGTAAACCTAGCATTTGGACATCTGAGTGACACTGGAGGATTGTTCTGAATACACCCCACAAGGAACGGTTTCTGTTAGAACAATTTAAGAAGCCTTAACCAGCAGTAGGTGTTGATAACAATGGTGACAGATTCCTATTTTTCAAACATAACATTTTACTTTTAGAAATGTTGTGTTTACAAGTTTTAAGAAATTCATAAGATTTTTATTACTTATATAATAATAAATAATAACTGTTCTTTCTACATAATTAATCGGACCATATTTATCGGGTAAGACATGCGAGATTATAATAAAGGTACCTATATGTAAAAGTACAAACTTAACTTCATTTAAATTATTAATTAAACAAAACACTAAAATGATCAGTTATTAGCATTCTTAATTTAAACCTGGAATACAGAAATGCAAACACTGCTGTTTAGCGGTAGATATAGGTGAGAGTGAGGTACCAATATAGACGTTTCATTGTATGCTGCCTATCTCATGTAAATATAGTTGTTAATAAATATTTTTTCCGGGATTCTTTGATAATTTTAGTAATAATACGCATTTCTTAATCATGCCAGACTAAATTTTTACAAGTTACTAATATAAGCGTATTGGCTATTGAGTACCTATAATAATAACAGTTTATATTTTTGGGAACTACAAAGGATTTTTATCATCTACGAACAGCTGCAGCAAAATATAGACAGATATTTGTAAAATAAATTAACCTTGTGGTACCAGCAAAGTAGAATACTACTTCTCAGACACGAGGTATCGTAAGAGGCGACTAAGGTACCGAAACTGAAAGATGGCGGAATATCCATCCGAAACAGTGCAGCTCAAATGCACAGGACGGAAATGGGCAGCAGTATCCCCGTCGTGAAAGATGCGCCCTGCAATTGCCAACACGCTTGACCAGTGCGGCAATTATGGGCAAAGAACCTTCTTACTTGGAGAGGCCTTTGTTCAGCAGTGAACTTTCAATAGCTGGTATAATGATGGGTAAAATAAATGAGCATCGGGAAAGTCGGCTTATTTTGTCATACATCCGGAATATTTATTTCTTCCTTATATTTATACCTTATTAACAATATTAACTTTATCTCCTGATCTTCTTATCCCTAATTACTTATTATGCTTAATTACTTTGGAATAGTGTATGAGCGGCTACAGAAAAAATAATTTTATTAAACTATTATATATATATATGTACTTACTTTCGATTTTTACTTATTTCGCTGTTGAAATGATATCTAATATTGCTATTTGCATCAAAAACATTCTACAATTCTTGGGTGTGTGCCACCGTTTCAAATTAATATAATTCGAAGATTTTAATTAGCATCAAAACTCATGAATCATTTTAACAACCCACCGGGCTATAAGTCTAGACTAGAGGTGCAACTGCAATTTACGAAAGTCTGGCCATATAAGATAGATATTTGCTGCTGCTAGATATTATTATCTATTTAATATATGGTTATTACAAGCTATTATACTAGAGAAAGGTTACAACTCTAGATCTTCACAATACTCATGTATTTAGAATTGAAATTATATTGTTATCGATGGACTCGCTCTGACGAATAACACATTTAGATGGTAAAAAGATACTAATGATGGGAAAGTATAATGATAGATGCTTAATTCAACATCATCACATGAAAATAAATATATTTTTTTAAAAATTTTGTCGCGTATTATTTTGCAAGGTCATAACAAACAATTTTAAAGTTTTATCTATTTGACTGTTTGTACTGATAGTTTTACAGTATATATACTGTAAATGTATATTGCTTGACAAAAACAGGGTTAACAAAAAAAAGGAAATAATATTTTCCAATAGATTTCGGTAGTCTATCATTTACTAAAAACCACAACTGGATTTTTAAACCGCAATTGGAGAATAATACAAAATAGAGAAATTATATTGCTGGTAAAAATTTACTGGCCGTAAAATCTTACTTATGTTTAAGCCAAGAAAGGCAGCCTGCTCCTACAAATATGCTTTTGAAGACTTGCCGCCTTGAAGCATCGCTATCAACTGTCTGTACCTGACATGTATGACCGCATCAGTAGATAACTGAAAGCGTAATTATTAAATCAAAACCCCTAGAAGAATGTAAATTCTGAGTGTTACTGTGTCATTTATCATTCATATTTACGGTATAAAAAAAGCTTTTCACTAACTGAATTCAGATTTGAGTTTGATAACTGCAACTTGTCAGAGTATCTACTCCATCATACTCGTAACAATAGCTTTAAAAAGAAGTACTCTACAGTACTCGTTATAAAAGAAGCGTTCGATAAAGCGTGACACCAGGTTCCACTCTACAAACTTGCGACGATATCGCTATTTAACACATGTGGGATAAGTATTCGATCCTAGAACGAAAACCAATATTATATACGCGACAGATTTTTAATATGGCCATATGAACGTGTGTTTGTTACTATTTATCCTAACAACGCGTTGCCAAGGATTAGATTTAACGTTTAATGATTTTCTATGAAATCGGCACGACTTCTTGCACATCAGTAGTCACGAAGCGAAATTCTTAAAAAATAAACGTTTATCCTAATTATGTTATCAAAGTCAACAACAGGGTACAATTTACCGAAACATTGAAAACAAATATTTGTATTTTATTATTATTAGTCAAATGACAAGATCTAATTCAGCTCCATGGGCATTATATTTAGTAATACAACTAGAAAACTTGACTTACATTGTCTTAACTCAACTTACATAAAATTTAAGATTTATTGCAAGAATATATTGAGATATCATCATTTATCACCTTCATGACAGCAATTTGAAGCTCGCTGCTGGATATAGGCTTCCTCAATAAAAGGAGAATTTCGCCCATAATAACCGTACTAGCAGACGTATCACTACTCTGTGCTTTTGAACTGCTTCGGATGGATATAGCGCCATCTGTCAGTTCCTTAGTCACTTCTTACGACACCTAGTTCAGAGGGAGGTACTTTTCAACTCTACCGGTATCTCACGGCCGATCAACCCATTGAGATATTAGATTTTCTATCCCAAAAGTTGCATCAAATTTTACTCATTGAACAAAAATTAATTCAATTTAGTTTAGTAGTAGAAGTTCATCCAGGAAATACACCGAGTCATTAAATTTGTATATAGATATGTACAAGATATTTAAATTTCAATAGTAGGTAATTTTTTGTTTCATAAGCAGCAAATTTTAATAACAAATATATATTTTATTCCAAGATTTTTAAATAACTTATAATTTGACTTTTGATACCCATTTTTAATCGTGCCTGACTATATTTTCACTTATTACAAATATGTACGAATATATTTTGGGAACAATAAAACATTTTCATCATCTACTAACAGTTTCCGCAAAACAAATACATAAATATGTAGAATAAATGACTAAAGGAAAAGTCTGTTTCTTTTGTTTCTAATCCTAAATATTTATTTCTTCCTGTGTTCTTATCTCCATACTCAATTTCACTGGCATATCGAACTAATGGCTGAAGAAAATACGATATTTTGTTGCCTAATAAATGATATCTACGTATGAACTTACAGGAGATGATATCTTATAATTTAGACAGCGGTTGGTTGCAGCAAAATAAAGAGAAAATTTCATATGATTAGAACTATTGAGTTTTAATCAATACGATAAATTGCTAATTAATAAAGACTTTATGCATACGTTTTAGTCCCGTAAGATATTTACGTTTAGTATTCGCCTGCCGCGGTCAGTATGAGATTTGTGAAGAGGTAATATCGCATGTGATTGCGATGCTCTAGGATAGGTGTCGTTGTGAGTTAAGTGGTAATAGCCATGGACATGGCTCGGCCTAAGTTAGATTTCACTTATCTCGACAGATTAATCTGTGACGTGAACTATTAGAACGTTTGAGTAAAGAGATGATTTATAATAATACCAATGAGTCCAATAAATGATGTCTAAATAATATATATTAATAATGAATTCTCACAACATCTTATACATTGACCCGACTCCTGACTGGCTGGCATTCGTAATACAAGTGTTTTAAGTGGTAAGTCACTTAAAACACTTGTGTTACGAATGCCAGACAACAGAGGTATCAGAAATATACTACTTAAATACATATATTTAACACCTAGACACAGAACAAACACAACTATCATCATGTAAATATTTGCTTTGGGGTGAATCCAAACCCACGACCCCTGGTGCACAAGACAGGATCACTACCATCCGCTACATCGGACCCGTCTTGGAATTATAAATTAAAGTTATCATACAGACTTATGACAAAGAGACAGTGATATATATCACAACAATAGCGCGATTCAGAAACTAGGTAAAATGCCATCTTTAGTGTTAATTTAAAAATATTCTTTGAAATTATGTATATATTTGTACAGTATTTAATTTAATAAATAAGTTTTATTTATTTCTGTAGTTTGTATAAAGAAAAGTATACTAAGATTTAAAAAAAATGAAGGTATTATTTATTTTATTCTGTATATGTATAAGTATTATAGAAATATGTATTTGATAGTTCTAGCTTGTATAAAATTGTTTTAGAAGAATATAACTTTACTATAAACTAAAAAAACCAAATTCATGCTCATGATCCAGACAAGAGTTATTTATGGTACAAAATGTATTTACTTGAAATTCTTAAAAAGCTTTTTTAGGTCTAAATAAGTTAGATATACGTATTTAGACAATTCGGTTAAGAAACTGTTATGTTACACATTATTCTTCCAACTTAAAATATATCTTACGTTGATGTATTACCCCTGACAAGTAATTGTATATACATTATCATTTAAATGCATAATATTTATTCAGGCTATTCCTTATTAACGTATTAAATAAAATATTTCATATGTGGCATAATTTATTGGTCTGTACACTGTCACATTATTTGAACTATTGCCAATTAATTACATAAAATAAGCGAGTCATACATTTTGGATTGCGTTAACATATATTTGCTGCAAATAAACCACGTATTTAATAATATTTAGTCACGACAATGGGACAGCGGACATAATAGTACCAGATTAAAGGCCTAACATTCTAATGCAAGAAACTAGAAACTATTCACTTAATAACACCTATTTAATAAATAGAGAACATAAATTGTGTTGAATGTTAATGAGAAAGACTCGCAGACAGTTAGTTGTTTATTTAATTTGCATGCATAGCTTCAATATTTTATTTTAATTTGTACCATCAAGCTTAATCTGACAACAATTCATTTACTTCCAATTATTAATTGTATATAGTCAACGCGTTTAAAACCTAAATAAAAAAATAAATGGAACCAACAGTAAATTTTAGTATTCTTATTACAAATATTTTGCAGAGCATATATAAAAAGAAAAAATATTATAAATATAAAAAAAAATCATCTTGGACACTGACCAGACTACGAGATAAGTCACTTGAAGCTTTTGTGTAACAAACAACAGACAACAAAAGAATCACAAACAGAATACTCAAACACATATTTAACACCCATACAAAGAACAGACGCTTTTTTCATATAAATGTTTGGGTGGGGATCGAATCCGCGACTCTTAAGCACAAGATAGAATCACTCTGGTAGATCTTACCAGTTAGAGGTTGATGACTAATAAATTCTGTTTTAGTGAAATAAGCCATCTCAGCTTTCATTGATATTTACACATTAGTATTACACATTATACCATAACAATAACTTTGCTTTCAAATGTTATCAGAAGCAGGCACTCGGATGTTAGGGAGTTATGTTTATCTTCCCAAACATACGCAGCTACAGCAAGTTTTGGTATAAAAGGCTTTTATTGCTTCCTCTACGTAGTCATAACACCAAACATGATATAATATCATGTATGGTATTATGAACTTTATTATTTTACTATATATTTTTTTAATTTATTAACTAAACAAATCATCAGATTTGTTTAGTAGTTATATAGATAGTAATTCTTCATGAGGATTTGGAATTTAAAGTAGAACTCAAGGAAAAAAAACAGATAGGAGTGTCGTCAATCATATTTATAAAATTAAATACACATATTGCATGTTCTATGAATCTTGCGAATGTAATCAATTATAATTGCTCAATCATTAATTATTCTTCTCATTGATTCAAACGAATATCATTGATATTAAACCTCGAAGTGTTTAAAGTAAACACAGTTGTATTTATTTTTAATTTTGAACAAATATATATTTAAACCGGATATCCTTTCATTAAAACGTAATGTATATAAAATTGTTTTTAGAACTTAAATATAGTCAAAGGCATGTTTTAACCAAATTGCTTTATGCATGCGGTCGTCATTTGTTTGATTCAGATAGAATGCAGTTATGTGACTTGTAAAGTGTATATATAAATGTAAGATATTTTGTCATTACAGTTATTTCGGAACCGAATCCGAAGACATCATCAAGCAAAGTTGAAGAAGAAAAAGAGGAAGATAAGGGACCCCACACAAAGATAGGTCTAAGTAAGTATGGACGTATGTAAATAAACAATACTAGCCAAATCACGTAGTAACCGTAGTATTATTTAAAAAAAACTACTTTTTTAACAGCTTTAAAACGCGGTTTATTCTCTATCTCTCTTAGATCTTGAGAACGGTTGCCGTATGGCAACAGAACACTTAAAAAAATAAAATATGTAAAAAGATACTGGGTTTTAAAGCCGTTAAAAAAAGAGTACATAGTTTCATTATGAGTATATAGAGATACAACTACAAGGTTCTTCTTTGGGTCCTTTCTTATATTTAGTGTACTAATATTGTAAAAATGTATTTTGTTTTATATAATGCGGTCCTTCAATCCCTAATATCCCTATTATAAATTCTATAAATGCGATGGTAACTCTAGACAGAGTTACTGTTCGCATTTATGTTCTGTCTGTTACGCTTTCCCGCTTATACCTCTAAACCGATTTTGATGTAATTTGGCACAGACAATTTTTAAACCCTGAGAAAGGACATAGGCTATTTTTTAATTCAAAAAAGGATTTTGAAGGTTCGGAAGGGGGGGTGAAATGTTATATGGAAGTATCGCTTTTTATGGAGCTAGAAACTTGAAACTTATATTTCAAGCCATTGATTCGTTATAAATAAACATGACATTCAAAGTTTATATAAGTTTAGGTAAAGAGGTATGGCACCAAAAAAAAAACTATTCCATGCGGACGAAGTCGCGGGCACAGCTATTTACTAATAATTGATATCGATTTGATCTTTTAAACTGTATTTAGGAGCAATTTTAAGCGTGCGTGTTCCTAACAGTTGATGACATTAACGACTAATAAAAAATGAGAGCACCTGAATCTCGCATTGTTAGCAATAATAAAACAGTTGTTGCTATTTGAGCTGTGAACAGTAAAAGTTGCCATACCAACACGCATCTTCTTAGAATTGTTTTCCAATATTTAATAGGCATTTTATCATGTAAGTTGTGCATGATTTCACAACTTCATAATTGTTCTTTAATTCCATTTTTTTACTATTTCATTATTGACGTATAGTATCATATACATAATTATCGACTCAGAAAATTTTTTACTCAGAAAAGACAAACGCGAACTGAAACCAGTTAACATATATTTTATAATTATCAATACTCAATTATTATGACCGCTTGGGCATTTTCAATTAAATAAATGAATGTACTCAACTACTCTGTTACATCAGGGGAATAATAAGAATACATATTTGAAATACAGAATAAATAAAAAATTTCACCGTACAATTGTTTGTCGTGGGTCGAGCTGAGCAATCCATGTGATAGGAAACTTGGCGATAATAAGATAGTGCTATCGAATGCACGCGCCTAGTAATGTATTCAAAATTTTAAAATTCTGTAAATAGTTTATATTTTGATAATTGTTATAATGTAGGCACATCTAAAATGATATATCATATTAAATAATGGGATTGTTCATTAATACTTCTAAGATATATTGCTAATAAAGTAATTACGTGGAACATATATTTAATTTTTCTTGTATTTGCTTGTTTTTAATAATCTAACATTTTAATAACCATATCTAAATGTGAACCAAAAAACATCTTGTTCGCCTTGAAATTAGAAGCATCCCTAACAATAGCATACAACTCATAAATTCAGCGATATCTGCTCTTATTTTCATTTACGTATTTTTCTTGCCCTAAGCAAAATAATAAAGTGATTTATATTCCGACGTGGACATGACATAATTTCCTTTTGGGTTTTGCATTATAAGCGAGTTTTCATAGTGAGGTTTATTTTCTTATATTTTGATGGGTTCAAAAGAACTATGTTATTTAATCCTCTAACGAGATTTAGTTGATCCTCCGTTTTTCATTTTATATAAATAAAATGGATATACTTTAAAAATGTGTACGATTCTTAGTGGATATAATATTTTTTTTTAATTAAACGATGGTTTATTTTATTTTATTAGGATTTTGTGATTCTAAATTTATTTGTACTATTTCAATTTTGAACATCATAAAGCTCATGTCAATACAATCATTGACATAAAGGACGTACATTTTGAAAACAATACACAACAACATTTCGTAACATATACATCTTGATAAAGACTGCAACAACTCAAAACAGCAGATTTTTGTATACCTTTGGAAATTAATTTTAGTGATGGCGTTAGCTAATCAATTAATTTATGAAATTAAACGATTATTAAGGTCGAAGATTCGCATTTATTCGGGGAAAAAACTTCATAAAACATGTTATCTGTTGAAAACTAATAATATGTTTTTAGATTTGTGGAAAATATTTATGTTGTGTTGATACAATATTTATAAATTATTTTGAATGTATCTTAAAGATTTTAACGTAATTTTTACATTAAAAAAATAATTAGTAAGTAGGCGGAATAATTGTCGATAAGGTTTCTATTATATATATGGTTTAATTGTTAAAGCTAATAATAATTTTTAAAATTTATTGAGCAACAGTTCTTTTACAGATTATAGATTTAAATATGTTTATGAAGATGAACCTTTTAAAAATATAAAGAGAATAAGTCAATAAATCAAACTTATGATTAAGATCTGGGAAAATATTTTAATGCTAAATTTCTGAATATCAATTATTTCTAAATCAGATTACTTTGGTATTATATTTATATATTGGTATTTATTTGGTATATCATAAAATAAATCTAGGATGTCTAATATTTGTCGAGATGATTAACCTTGTATAATATCCTATGATTTATTGCGAAATGTTGTTTACCAAAGTCTGAAGTCCTGACAAACAACTAGTAGATTTTTATAGCTTTACGATTGCTCACTTTCTCGGATCTGAAAATATAGTAATAAAGGTATATTTTTCGAAAAATTTATTCCAAGTTATGAATTATCGACGATTCTACTGTTAAATTGGAAAAATGTATAAAGTTTTCTTAAGGATACAAATTATATATTTATTGATTGAAATTTTGTTCTGTCTGCGGTCTAGAGAGAAAATCATGTTTTTTCAAAATTAGTTGTTTGTTAAAACTTTCGAAGTTGAAATAGCATTTAGTAAACAAATTATCAAGAATGTGGTTTTATGATAACATTAAAATACAATGTAGTAATAGTTGACAAACAATCACAGCAAAATATCATACCAGTATACCTAATAATTATGATAAAGATTCTATCCGCACCACAGATCGTAAGCATTAACAAACACTAAAAAAAGACGGATATGACCAAGCTCGAATAACTAATTACAAATACTTTCTTCGTACCGGATCCGAATCTATTAACATTCATCGTTGGCCAACCGTTGATAATAATACAACTAATTTTTGCCGCATCAACGATTCCGCTGTGTTGCCCAGACAATAAGATCGAAAATAGCTAAGGAATATTTTATGTATTGGTGCTAGAAATTCTTTTATATACTTTGTTTATTTTATTTTACCGCTTATCGCCAAAATTTTCGTGGGAAACGGTAAATATCTATAACTTTATCGAATATTCAATATTTTAAAATGTGTGTAAGTCAAGTTTATCATCACATCTATAAGTCATTATAATTCACTATATTGCTGATATTATTGTAATGAAACAGTGTAGCTCAAATGTACAGGGTGGGGATAAGTAGCAGCATCCCTGTCGCTAAAACTGCGCTTTGCAATTTTCATCTCATTCCCCCTTTCTCGGAAAAGCCTATGTCCTGCATTGGACTATCAATGGCAGTAATGATAATGATGATTTTATTGTATTGGTTTCATAAACTTTAAAATACAGAATTTTCCAAAAGAGATTATAATTACTTGAAGAAGTTCAACTTGTTACAAGTTTCAAGCTAGTCTTAAACCTACATTAATTTTTAGAGTTTCTTATATTTTTTTCTCAAGTACTAATGCGTTTGACTTTTTAATATTTCATAGAGATAAAACCTTGACGGTAGTACTAACAACAAAATAACAAAGTAAGAACCATTTTCTTTTAGTATTCATATTTGATAACATTGTATTGTTTACCCTGTTTTAATACATGGATTTCCTAGTACTAAAGAAATAACAGAGGTAGTATGAAAAAATGACTCAATATAAATGTTTATTGTTTTCACGACTTATTATATATACTTATTTACATACTTATTACATAACCGTCGCTATAAGCGCTTACCCTACGACGGTCAATGTATTATAGGGCTATTTTTATTGCTAGTGAAAAAATATATGCAACTGGATTATCTATCGGATAAGAGAATTTAATAAGCGTGACGACTTACTATTCTATTTTATTCTTCACACGTCCTTCCCGTTTGATAGTACGACCTGTCTGATAGTAAAGAATTTAATACAGCTTTATTGGATTGTCTAGACTAGGTTCAACACTAGAGGATGAGTGAGAAATGATGTTGCCATAAATGTATTTTATGACGGCCCCAGTGGTGTTAACTTTGTCTTTGTCTTATTTTATGGTGAAAGGGATATATTCAAATTATTTTGCTTCATGACCTATGTGAAGCAAAGCTGAGTTGTCCTGGTAATAAATATGAAATGAATGATACTTCCTAACCCAGAACGATTATAGACTAGAATAGACTAGACTAGAATCTCTTAATGGCGTTAAGGTAGTGTTTGTTCTATTCATTTTATTTAAGAACTCAATATATAAATTGTAGTTTTATTACTAAAACAAAAGAAGTCGTAAATTATGAATTGTTTTTTGTTTTATTATTAGTATAATAATAAAAAATCATAATGTTCCATTAGAATGTTACGCCTCTCCAAGTGAGGGGGTATGTTGCCTATAATTGCACTGGTCAAGCGTGTTGGCAATCGCAGAGCGCAGATTTCGCGATGGGGAAGCATATATTTGAGCTAACTTTTTTGCATGGAAATACCGCCATCTGTCGGTTGACCTTAGTCACCTCTTACGACACCTGGGGGAGGTACTATTCTACTCTGCGGGTACCTCACGGACTTTGCACCACACTAACTTGTTCACAGTTTTTTGCAACACACGAAATTGTTGCATTATTTTTACATGGCAATTATCAATGTCATGTCAAGGTCAAAATAATTAATCTAGGCAAAAAGTAAACAAATATTATTTTTAGGACAAGGTCTATTTTATGATTTTTCTGTAATAATAAGACACAAATTAAATTTTCATTAACATTGGAAATACCGCCATCTGTAGTTGACCTTAGTCGCCTCTTTTGACACCTGGGGAGGTACCTCACGGACTTTGCGCCACACTAACGATTATATTCTTACTTTCCAGGGCGAAGACAGAAGAAGAAGGTACTGATGGCAGTAATTCCTCTGCTGTTCGGTATGAAGTCAGCAGCAGTAGTGATTTTTGCCATGGCCGTAGTCACCGTCCTCACTTTGAAGGCCTTCGTCGCCAGCAAGGTGGCGCTCCTCGTCACCGTCGGCATGGCGGTGAAGAAGCTGTACGAATCGTACAGTAGTGGGTGAGTGTCAAAATTACTGCGTAACTTCTCATTTTGTAAACGTTGCGATTGTTATGGGAATTAATCTGTATGCCATCTTATAAGTTGGCTGTCAGCTTTGAAACACTAGAATATGGCTCGACCTATTTTAATTGTCTTTTATTAGTTTTATCTCGTCGTGTTGAATTGAAATAAGTTATCTTGTCTATAAATTTATATTTCATATTAATTACAATAAATGTCAATTATAACTGATGTTGCCCGCGATTCTTAATCGGTATTACTTTACATTCATCATTATCATTATTACAGCCATTTGAAGTCCACTACTGGACGTAGGCTTCCCCAAAAAAGGGGAATTTTACTCATAATTGCCGTGCTGAGCAAGCGTGTTGGCAAAAGCAGAGCGGAGCTTTCTTACTTACTTACAACACCTGATATAGAGGGAGATACTATTCTACGCTGCCGGTACCTCATGGCTCAATATTGTTATTTTATTGGAAGTGGTTGCTTAATATCATCACCGTGCACCAGGTGTGTGTAAAGAGGCGGCTAAAGTATTAAAAGTAACAGAGGTGGTATGGTATATTCATCCGTTATAGTATAGCTTAAATGTACAGGGCGGGGATGGGTAGCAGCCTCCCCCTTGCGAAGCTAAGGTCTGTGATTGCCAACCCACTTTCTTAGTAAGGTGTATATCCAAAAGTGGACTTCCATTGACTGATATGATAAACATTACAAAGTTCGTGCATAGGAAAACAAAGTCATTTTATAACCAGTAAGTTGTTTGAAAGACAGAGAATATTAAAACAAGTAACAAATAAAATTATACGATCTGTGTTTAAAAGTTATTACACCATTAAAAAAATTGTGTACAAAAAGTAAACATCTTGGGAGAATATTATTTACACGGTTTAAACGTATAATTTTTGCGAAATTGTTCACCGAATATTATAGTAAAGGTTAGAAATAAAAAGTAAATGTAATTAATGGCTGAAATATTGTTTGGTGTGAAAGTATTCGTTAGATATCTTTAATTTCTTAATTAATTACTGACGAAATTGTTCGATTATTTTTACATGGCAATTATCAATTATCAATATGGTACAATGTCAATTTTATGATTTTTCTGTAAAAATGAGACGCCAGATAAATTTCCAATTAACATTTCGTAACCAAGAAAAATCTCCCCTTTAAATAAGATTGAAGCTGAAGAACTTTGTTTTTAATCAAGAATAAAGTTTTGAAGCCAAAGGATTCGAATTTTAAGGTGAAATTTCAAACCACCATTTATTGATCAGATTAATGAACAACTTCGAACAATCTAATGAAGACCGACATTTTAAATGATAAATCACTTAACTATTTTTCATTGCACTGAATGATGAAAAGAGATTTTTATTTAATTTTATTACTTTCTCTAATGTGTTGATTCAATATAAATTTTGCTCGTCAATTTTTATACTTAAATATTTTCTTCTAAGGCATGCTATTTGTTCAGTTTTTAACGATTGTTCAAAGTTAAGTTCAAATTTAATGATAAAAAAATACATTTTAAAATTTAACACGAAGTTCACTCGGTTTTAGAATATTAGTAAGTCTATGTAACGAGAACAGATGTATCTATCAAAGAGTTTTCATTAAATACCGACTGGAATTCATGTTAAATATGTATAAATTTGTGGCATGACTTGACTGACTGCTGACTTGCACATATTATTAATGTACATAATAATCGTTGTACAGTGGAAGAATGTTCCGTTCGGGCGTACATTGAAAAACAATATTTTTCTCTAACACACGCAAGCTTTTGCGTGATATTTTTTGTGACTTTCTCCCTGATGATAATCAACCGCATTTCTTGCCACTGTTAATAGTTTCACTCGACATATTTACGTGACTGACTACACATTACTTTTGTCTTATTGGCTACTGGTATAGAATATAAAAACGACTATACTAAACATAGTATGAGCTCTTTCACATATTGTAATGTGACCGTTATCGAACTCTGAACTTCTAACATCTATTTCATTAAATTCTTATGTCTATGAAAAAAATTTAAATAAACAGTAAATTTTCATTTAAAGGAGTAAAAGTTTGTAATACTTACTATTTTTTTACAATTTCATAAATGAAAAGGCAACAAATAATATTTTATATGAATTACTGTATAGTATTTTGATTTAATGTTTACAATTTAAAAGACTCTAAAATAGATAAATAGAATAACACCGATAGATTGTTAAGCATTTCACTACAAATATTTTTTTAAGCAATAACAAAACACTTGTTATGTATTTTACAATTGTAACTATTGTAATAATTATTATTATTAAATTTCACTATATGAATAAAAAATATATCACTGACATAAAAAGAGTGAAATATAAAGTGTGATTCACAAAATAAGTTTTCTATACATGCAAATTGCAAAATAGTTCTAATGAGACAGACTATAAAAAATAGTAAGCATTATTATTATTTATGTGGTCGTTCAATATTAGTACTCATAGATAATCTAACATATCACCTATCGACTATATTTTTTACTATCGACTCTATATTTGTTTATCTGAGAATGATATCTTTATACAAGAGAGAATTATGTGTTAAGAAAAAAGTTGTACGAGCGGACGAACGGATATCATTTTTAAAACGAATAGACATATATTATAAACTAGACAAATTGTTGACATGACAAAACTTAAGACTGCCACAGTATGTGATCGAGCTGATTTTAAAGCATGTCTCTTTCTTCCAGCGTCGGTTTGAACCACCCCTACCTTTATTCGCAATATCCGATTGACTTTCCGAGCGCATCCTCCCACGCGTACTCCGTTTCTGGAGTGAGTCCACAATTCGCATCCCCGGAGTTGTATAACCCGACCGGCATGGGCACCCATCCCCACGCACACGAACTATTGCAGCAGGCTGATGCCAGCGCACAACAATCGCAACAAGCACCAACATTACAACTAGTCAACGGGACCCGAGCAGCAGAGAGATGGGATGGTAAGTCTAAACTCCTTAAACTCCTTGAGCCGGTCATAGAAACCATAAGGAGCTTTGTAGACCCAATAGCCAACGTTTTCTACTCGATGCCAACCACGTTTCGAGGACTCAGTTCTGACGTCACCACAACGAACACATACGAACCCGAAGTAGCAGAAGAGAGTGCGCCACAACCAAAGGTCATATTAGTGCCACAGCCCCGTTTGATAGCGCAAAGGAAAATGACACATCGCAAACCATATAGACACAGGCCAAAAAAATATACGGAGTTGAAAATCAGCTTGGAAAACTTAAAACGCAACAAGGATTTGTACGACTATATCAAAACGAAGAAATATAAATTCAACTATCCAAACACATCTTATTACCCCAAAGTCAAGTTTTTTGTCAACCCTTATAATTATGTGCACAAACCGAATAATAGCAGGCTTAAACCATACAGGAGAGATACATTTGCTCCAAGTGTAACCTTGCTGAAACATATAAATACAACAAACTTGTCAAGTCAGTCCAGTGAGTGGAAACCGATTGTACTGCTCCGTGAGCATCCAATCTTATCTATGAACTTTTCAAAGAAAGTTCCCATCACAATAAATTATAACAAAACTAACATAAAACCATTAAACAGAGCAAGAAGAAGTATTAACTTTGGTCAAGATAAGTATTCTAGCTCTGCAAGCCACAAAAGAAATATAAATATTAATAAATACACTAACCACAAAAATGTGGTTTCAAACAGAGGTTTTCTTGATTTCTTCGAAGATTTCTTTAGTTCTGATATAATGTCATCTTTTGTAAAACAAGCTGAAACTTACGCGAAAACGGTTTTAAAGAACTCAATAAAAACTAAAGAACCACCGAAATATTATAGTGTTGCATATGACGCGTTAATGTGGACTCTCGAATTAATTGATGGCTTCGTGGGGGTCGAAGAAGCAGTCGTTGAACATGTTAAAAGTTGAGCACGATTAAAATGTCTCTGTAATACATAAAGAAGCATTTAATTTTGAAATTAAAATTGCATTTACGTGAGCATTTCTATTCGTAGCGTAGCGGATCTCATTGTTCATCGATTTTGGTCGGTAATAATATTTTGTAAGGTCTGTTAAAACATATATGACCGTTTTCGTTGTACGAGTTATAAATTATAGATATAAGCGTACTTGTCATCAATTAACGAATCAAAGATATTCGCAAACAAAAAGTAAAGTATAAGTATTTGTGCTTATAATATCTTGCCGTTTGATTTTTGTCACATGTGGTATCAGCACATTTTATAAAGATATTTTTATCAAATAACACTTTACAAAATAGTTTCAGTATATTTTAACAATGTTTTTTATTAAAGATATTTAAAGGTGGTGGTTTTCATTTCAGATTGATTGACAGAAATGTACCGTCAACATTTTTGGCATAATGGTATTTTATATTTGTAATATTTTATACTGTACATATAAATATAACTATGGCATTCATATTTATAAACCTAAAAGTAAGGCAAGGCAGTTGTTTTCTCTTCATAAAATATTGAAAAATCTATCAATAAAATTGTAGGTCCAGATAATTTAAGATAAATTCAGAAGACAAAACAACTGTTATGTAAATGAATCATTCAAGCTACAATGTACAGAAATATATTAAATGACAAGGCCATGGGAACCACACACGAGTTGTATATGTAAGAAAACCTTAATAGTAGAATTATAATATTTGCACTTATATATGATAAGGTATATTTATAAATTTGAAACATCTAAAAAGTTGCTTGTAGTCAACTGCATTTACACCTCGGTATGCCTGAGCCTTTAGAGTGATTGTTATTTATTTCTATTGTAATTAAGTATAAAGTCAGTTTGGAATTCGTAATTGAATTGTGTGCAAATGTTCAACAGGATACCGGAGACGTCCAATGTTCTATGGAACCTCGCGCGCTACTTCAGAGTCCTATTCGGTCTATCAGCCCCACCATTGAGTCACGCCCCCACAATGACCATGCCAATGTACGTATTGCCCCAAATGTATGGTGCCCCGATGCCCATGCAACCAGCGCAAACATAATTGGACAGAGAACGTTAAACGCGGATCAAGTGGCAACTATATCGTTAAATGTCAGGCTGCCACGCAAAACATCTTGATCCTTAGTAGCGTGGCGGCCTGACATTTGACATAAAATAATTGCAGTGTTTTAAACTGGACTGCTAAATTTATTGTGTATAACGATTTGGTCCCAAGTCCTTGTTTAAAACATTGCGAAATAGCCAACTATTTTTTAAGACTGATTCTCTCTAAAGACTGCTAAGTGCGAGCCCGTCGACTTTATTTAAATGTTGTAATTTATTTTAATTTAAGCGATGTTGTAATAAGATTATTTATTCAGCACATAGTGAAATAAATAAAATTATGGTAACTACTAATCAATGTTTTACTGTTCCCGTGGTAATAAAGTTAGTTATTTATTAGTCAGGTTTTCGGACTTCTTTATTTATAATTTTGCCAGATTAATATATTTCTTAGATCTTCACAGACATAACAATGTAGAAAAAAAACACAAATGAAATTTGCTAAAGAATGTTTGTAAAATCGATCAGTCTTATTGAAGAAAAACATTTTTATCTGACAACCTTAAGATGCATAAAGTTAATAAAACAAACAGGTGTTTACAAATAAGTTCCAGTATTTTCCACACTTATATTAACATTGATTAATTTTTTAAAACAACCAAACACTAAATGGTTTCATGATTTCAGAATTTCGTGTTTTGAACTAAATTGATACATGACATCTATTTATGTTTTTTTTATTTATTATATATTATTTTAATTATTTTTTAAATCGCATTTCAAGTCATTTTGGCACATTTAAAATAATTTATTTGTCGGGTTATCTTTCAGTTATATAGTATTAACCTTTAATCTTGATTGAATTATGAAATTAGATTCATTTGATTAATGTAACTAACATTTTCTGTGTATCCGACATACTCGTATACGATGAGGAATCTTAAAAGACTATATCTAGATAACTATAACAAATGCATTCTATACAATTGACCTGACTCTGCAATAAGTTGCTTATAGCACTTGTATTACGGATATAAGACTGGGAAATCACAAACATACTACTTACGCCTATTTACCAACCACACACAGAACAAACATAAACTTTTATTATATAAATATTTGTTTTGTTTGGAATCGCCCAAGTATTTACTTTACTTTCGGCCCACAAGATATATATATATATATATATAATACTACCTAATGCGTTATCGAACCCTTCATTATCTTAAGCGTAGACAATTTCAGATTATAGTTATTTATCGTAAATTGTATTACTATTAAATCATACATAGCTTATAAGTTCGGCTCAATATTAAATATTAACCTTTAACAATGGAATGGAATAGAGATCACGTACCGGCGAGCGCAGCGAAGGGCGTCCACCCACAAGATGAACAAAAGATCTGACTAAAACTGCAAGATTAAGCTGGAGTTCATTTGAAGGCCTACGTCCAGTGGACGTCTTATGGCTAATGAAGATAAACCTTTAAACATAACGGCTTAAAAACACAGTATATTTTTTTATAGATATCGCACGGAAAACATAACACAACATAGAAAAGATATGTAAAAATATCAATAATTTTTTTTTGAGCTGTTTAAAAATTATATAAATTTACAACCATCCTCAAAGAAAGGGGGAATTTTGCCCATAATTGCCGCGCTGGACAAGCGTGCTGGCAATCCCAGAGCGCAGCTTTCGCGACGGAGATACTGCTGCACATCCCCACCCTGTGCACTTGAGCTACAGTGTATTGGATAGATATATCGCCTTCTATCTGTTCTGTACCTTAGTCGCCTTTTACGACACCTGGTAAAGATTGGAGGTACTATTCTACTATGCCAGTACCTCAAGGCAGAGTAAAACACATACAAACTATGAACATTTATTATATATTTAATTAAAGGAATTTTGGTTTATCACGAACCCTAGTAAAGGACCGTTCCGACTTAGAGTGCTCTGAAAATTCCACACATAATCCGCGTGAGTCGAAAATTTTTAATTTTGTCTTGTATTTCTACAGTTATAGTAGACATTTCTTTACAATTTGCAAGGACACTACATTTCATTATAGTTTTACATCGGTTGTAATAGATTTTTTAGACAGACTGTTTCTCAGTCAGGAGCGAGTCGGAATGCAATAATCCTAAATAATATTATAAATGCGAAAGTAAGATTGCTTGTTTGTTTTTCAATTCTTCAATTTTTATCTTCTTAACCAATCTTCTTGATTTTTTTTGCATAAATATAGTTGGGAGTGCGGAGAACGATTTACCTTTTAAATGATCTGCTCGATGGGATGTTCTTGAAATTTCATTAAATATATAGTATTTTTTTGATAAAACTATTGCAGGGCTAATAAAACGTTCAAATTCACGCCAGCGGGAGAGGTATATATAGTACATATCATCCCAAAAAGACAACTGTGTCCATCGGAATACCATGCGGTTGAAGTCCGTTTAGTGCCAGCAGACTAGTATTAAAGTAGGACACTCAGTGACCTATTTGTTTAAATAACTCTTAATAACACCATAAGGTTGTCAGGGTCATTGGTCATTCGTGTAAAATTGTAATATTGTAATATTGTAATAAATTTCCTAAAATTTATATTTATAGATTTTTATTTGGCGATTTAAAAGTGCCCATGTTAGGCCTTTTTTGATAAAGATATATTTGACTTTAACTTGACTTTGTTCGTATTTGGGTGTCTCACCTACAGCGGCCAATGTAAACATCGCCACCGAACCGTCTCGTCTCACCATCTCAAAGCCTTTCAATTATTAAAGAAATATGTACTCGTATATTTTTCAACGTCCAACTCGATATTAACGGTTAACCATAAAACTTAATCTCGTTTCAGAAAATACATTAAAGCAATTCTTTTTGAAACAAAAACTATATATCAAATAATGAAGCTCTACTTATCTGGGAGAAAGAAGCATTTTTCAACCGTAACCATGTAAACATTAAATGGAAGCGAAAACCCCATTTCTCATAACCTTCCAAGTGTTTTGGATAATATTCATAATATAAGAAAAATATTGAAACATAACAATAAGTCATTTCTCTTTCCCTACTATCACATTTACGTAATACCTCATTGTCAAATCTCTGCGGTAAAATTGCTTGTTATATTTCACGGTAATGGATACATATGAGATATGTAGAGACACCCTAAAACTTGATAAATGAAACGTTTGCAGGAACAAATGACAGGAATATAGAACTTTCAAGACCTCATATGTAAAACATATGTGGAACAGTAAACGAATAAATTAGGCTGTGCATCTCATCAATGTTAATTAAAAAGAAAATTTCGAAAACATTTTGCATTTCAGTTCCAGTATTGTTTATGTTATTATATCAATATGAAAGTATGTTAGTCCTTCTATCCAATTAAAATATGTATCTGTTTGTTACTTTTTCATCTTAGGACGTCTACTGCTAGTCAAAGGCTTTCTCAAGTGATTATATTCCAATAGGACCGGTCGTATGCCGTCTGTCCAGCTTGATCCAGCAGTTCCAGTTAGATCTTTTTCCCACCTGCTAATTGGGAGTCCTTGGCTGTGCTTATCGATAAGTGGTATTAATTCTAGATTACTGAAGTCAATGGAATTTAGCGCAAAGATAACTGATACCTAAAAAAGATATTTTTTAATCTCGGAAAAAACAAAAACTCCTTAGTGATGCATTAGAAACAAAAAGCTAGTAGACGAATATGTGCCAAACAAAAATATTTTTTCATTGTGATCACTTAGTATTATGTATTTCTCTATGTAATCAGGTGTTGGCTTTATAGCACTATGTATTTTTATATTTGATTTTGATTTTTGATTCTGTCACTTTCCTTGTTTTGTAACTTTATCTTTTATATCTATTTGAATTTATGTTTATTATAATGTATGTATGTACTAAATGCACCTCAAACTTCCACCAGCTTTAACATTATTTCTATCCAAAGGTTGCCTGTAAGAAATTGCATTTAGCGATAAAGCCGCCTCTTGTACCTAATATTCCATGTTTTTGTGATGTTCTTGTGTTGTTTTCATTGGTACTCTTTATTGTACAATAAAGAGTATATTATTATTATTATTACTCATATATACGAAATCCGATAAATGGACACATCAAAATAGCAGTGTTCGTATTGCTGTGTTTCGGATTGAAGGCTAAAAGAGGCAGTGAAATTACTGGGTAATAGGAAATAATAAATCCTAGTCACAACACGCTAGTGATATTACGATGTACGCTGACTATCACGCGAACTGTGTGCTTGTTTGTCGACCTGTTTATATAAATATAAAAGACACAAATCTCAACTTATCTATGTTAATAGATATCAACACTGCTATTTTGTTGTCCTTCAGTATTTCTGGAATTAAAATTAAGATAAACATTGGAAAATTGAGTTAATAATACATAAAAAGTTTAATTATACATCTTTGACACCCCAAAATAATTGGCAGCTGTAACTTTAATTATCATCATATCAGCCATCAGACGTCTACTGCTGGATATAGGCCTCCCTAAGTAATCTCCAATAGGACCGGCTGTATGCGGACTGTATCCAGCGCGATCCTGTGGTTTTAGTCAAATCGTTTGTCCATCTTGCAAATGGACGCTCTACGCTACGCTTGCCGGTACGTGGTCTCCATTCCAGAACCTTACATCTCCACCGGCCATCGGTTCTGCGTACCAAATGCCCTGCCCACTGCCACTTCAACTTACTAATCCGCTGTAACTTTGCATTAAAAATGGCAAATAAAAAAATCCATATTAATTGTATCATTAAGTGTATTGAATACGTAGAATGAACATATACTAAGTTAGAACATTTCATCCATTACTCTCTTCTTTTTATTAAAGTGTAGGTATTCATCATTATTCCAATTTTTGAAGTTAGTATCACAATACATTTCCTTTTGTTCATTCAGTTTACCATTCCTTTTCTATCTCATAAAAACAAATTGTTTCCCAAGAAATACTTTGTTTGTGATTTCTTTGACATCTTTATTATTAGTTTTTGTAAAAGATTACAAAAATATTGTTTTCATCCAAAGAAACATTTTAGCGAAACAATTAAGTACTAATCAAAACTCGTACAAAAGTAGGATCCAAATTCCCTCTATCTCGGGGAGGCTTATGTCCAACATAGAACTTTCTTTGGCTGATATGTTGTTTAATTGTTTATAAAAATGAATATTAAGATAACAGGTGCAAGTTAAAAAGTAAAATTGTTTATGATAAAGTGACAAAACATAATTTCTCTTTCTAGCCAAAGGATGAAAATTGCCGTGAGGTACTGGCAGAGCAGAATAGTACCTCCGCCTGTTATAGGTGTCATGAGTAGCGACTAAGGTACCAGAACCGACTAATGGCGGTATATCTATTCGAATCAGTGCAGCTTAAATGCATAGGGTGGGGAGGGGCAGCAGCATCCCCGTCGCGAAAACTGCGCTCTGCGATTGCCAACACGCTTGCCTAGCGTGGCAATTAGGGGCAAAAGTTCTAATTTCTCGAGAAGGCTTACGTACAGCAGTTGGCTTCTAATGGCTTATATGAATCATTATCATAATATATTGATGATCCAATGGATACCTGAAAAAATTGTCTTATGCGTGAAGACCGCCAATTGTACTTTGTCAGTATTGTTTTTGCTGTCTTCTATTTTTGTGTTTGGTGTACGATAAATAATTTATTATTATTTTTTATGCTACAATCGGTCACTTGACCCGATTTCCTTTGAGTTACAAGAAACAAAAACAACAAAGGGGAATCATAACAACGAGTTGTTTGACCTCCAAGACTTAAAATACTACACGACCACTATAAATTTTAGCAAACAGGATGTATATATTAGATATAAAGTGATACGCTCGTTTCTATCTTAATATACTTGGTAAATCTTTATCATGGAATTAAATTAAAGAATTCTTTTCTTTTCTTTTTTTTAAGTTATTAAATTTTTCCAAATTATCTATTTATTGAACCAGGATTTTAATGAAGATTTTACCCACATTAAATAATGAAAAGCTAGAAACCTGTAACAAAAAAGGAAAGTCACTCCAAATGCAAGTGTAAAAATAAAGGATAACTTAATAAGATTTTACGCAAATTAATATGTAAAAAAATCTTGTCAACTTCAATCTCTATTTTTTGAGATATGGCTAAAAAGTTCGAAAATTTATACGGTGCCTATTATAAATAATAAGTGAATGAAAATACTTAAAATAACAATATTTTTTTCTATACAAACTATTCCTAACTGTACATATTAAAAATATTTTGTTTTTTTTAATTAGTTCAGATATTTATCTATCTTAAATAAGTATGTTTATATATGTCTGTCCTGTTTTGTTACAATACAAATAGTAAAATAATATAAATAGTTTTATGTGCTGAATAAAAAAGGGTAAACTCGTTTAATCATTACATTTACACACTAAAAAATAAACTTAAAATTGGAGAATTGTATAATAGTATTGAATAAACGATGTTAGATATATAAAAAGTGTCTAGTTTATCGTTATTTATGAAAACTCTCGATTTTATGTCAGCTAAATATCTGGCAGTAATCCCAAACAAATAAATTCAAACACACGATGTTTGTTGTTTCGAGAAACAAAAAAAAGGAAATCAATCTACTGCAAATATATTTTGAATGACTACTAGCTGTTATTTTGTTGTTTCACTTTAAAATATTTTAATGACTAGATTTTAAATGTGATCTATACTTTGCATATCGATTAATATTTTCTTATCATGCCATAACTATTGATAGAATTACTAACGCAGTCCGCTGCGCGTTTCTTTTGGACATCGACAACAGCTTACGTTTTCTGGTTTAAAAGATACAATTCGAAACGGTTTATTTTAAATAATTAGTATGGCTAATAAGCTTTCGATATGTTCGATGTCAAATATCACCGTAACATATAGATGCTTTTTTTAAGACCAGGTCGACAAACAGCTTTCAGTCCACGTGATAGTAAGCGTCACCGCAGCTTATAGTCGCTCGCATCACGTATCACAAGGATATTACTAGCGCATTACTAAATTGTGCGTTGAAAGTATTATGTTACATAACCTAATAATATAACTGCCTCTCTCAACCCTAGAATGGGCTGGATTACAGCAATGCGAACATTGCAATTTGTTGGAAGAAATAAATACTAATACAAAATACCTTAGTAAGAAGTCTATTTTATATAAAGTCATGTAAATCTTGTGAAATCTCAAGGATATTATATGTATTGATAACCTGTGATTCGTGTGTTATTTCACATGAATGAGAATTTTCAGTGCCCTCTTCAAAACTGGGAGATAGAAGTGAGAGTGCAGACCCATGCTCAAGAGCTATGAAAGTGTCAAGTTTATGTCTTTAATTAGAACTTAGTATTTAATTCGTGTTTATTTAAGAATTTTATAGACAGTATTCATAGATTTACTTAATATTAGTTTTTTTAATTCTATACAATACAGTATTAAAACATATGTGCTTTAAAATAAACGTCGGTGGGTTTGATCCCTCCTAGAGCAAATATTTTAATGATGAATATTTGTAATTGTTCTGCCTGGCTTATATTTATATTTGTATATCTAAGTATCATATTTTTGGTTCTTTTTGATATTCATAAACCAAGCTTTAAGCTACTTACCAATCTTATTAATGTATGAGATGTCATGTAAATTTATCATTATTTTTAACGTTCGAAAAAAGCAAGGTAACCGGTAATTAAATTCTTCGCCAGATCTATTAAATACACTTGTATTTTAAGGGCATACAGAATATAGCTTAAATAAGGCATGTTCGTCTTCAACATCATCATAGCAGCCGTTAAAAGTCCACGGGCCTTCCTAGGAAAAGGGGGAATTTAGCCATTGTTACCGCGCTGGGAAGTCGTGATGGGAGTATGGAATGCCGCTGCCCTCTCTTGCTCTATTGCATTTAAGCTACACCGTTTCGAGTGTATATATCTCTATCTATCGGTTCCAGAATCTCTCTTTTTACAACACGTGGTACAAGAGGAGATAATATTTTACTCTGTAGGTACCCCACGGCACGGGAAAGACATGTTAAATTCTAAATATTATTTTATGTGCCTGAAATAAATATTCTAAATAACTTTAATAAAAGCAAAAAGGTACATACAGCATCTGAGAACTATCATTAAAAATTTCCAACCTAACCGAATTACCTAGTTTACATTTTTTGACACCATTAATATGAATAACGTCGATTACGTCGGACTGTCAGCATTTTTCTTGAAACATATTTAAGGCAAATATATAACAAAACATTATTCATTTAAATTATAAATTCATTAATATCAAATGAAAGTTAAACTTTACTGCATTTCTAACTGCGGCAAATTTATAAAGAGAAAACTTGCTATTTTTATTTATGAGGCACTAATGAATATGTAGCTAGTTAAAATGATCTCAATTGATAATTTTCATTTTTTTATGCAATTAATCCTGAGGTACGTATTACGTTAAGTGACATCAATTAACACCTCACTACTAATTAAACAGTTATTAGTTAAAGGATGTTAAAACCGATAATTGCAAGTACTCGTACATGTAGACAGATGTCGAAATTTTTATTAGAATGCAATTCCTTACCATTGGTTTCGAGCGTAAATAAAGTATTTTACTTGTGAGGAATATATTTGTTTTTATTATTCCCACAACATACGTTGGTCCAATTCAGTGTTAAGTTAACTAACTTAAAGCACTTGTGTTACGAACGTCAGACAACAATTACAAATACTACTAAAAATACAGATATTTAACACCCAGGCACAGAACAACTACAAATATCACTTATATCTCTGCCTTGGGTGGGAATCAAATCCACGACCTTAAATTATGGTCTATTGTTATACTTATCAAAAGACTCGGATTCTATTCTCTGTCTAGTATGGTAGCCCTCGACCTCGTCCTCCTAGACGTCATTTTACTCATCCCTCGGGAATTTATATTTATTTTTAATAAGCACCTTTACCTAAAAATTACGAATATCCTGTCAATCCCTCCGTGAATACAAAACTATACTTATCCTACGCAAATGGTATATAGTACCGAGATAAAAAAAAATGTATATATCATTCTTTGACCCCTACACCACCTGTTTAGAAAAACTCATATGAAAAATCTCATCCTTACGAATGAAAAATGGAACATTTCCTGGGATAAGCTGCCTAATATGTCTCTGTACCAAGGTTCGTTATTATCTGTTCATCCGATCGGGCGTGAAAAAATAACATATATCCCTCTTCTTTCACGTTTGTAATATTAGTAGGTATTAATAAACAAAATCAATTTGGTGGTAAGGAGTACGCAGCATTTCAAATAAATAAAATATATCGGATTTATTAGGACACTATAATAAATACCTCACCTTAATACACCAAAAACTTTTGTAAATTTTACGTAGACCCTTAGTAGTTTGTGCCCAAGCATTCTTTGGAATAAGACAGGAAATGCTTATAGTTATTTATAAGAAAAAATGGCAAGATAGAGCCCTCTTCTGTCATATATATCAGATCGTTCCTTTTCCCTGTACCTGAAAAAACATGTGTTTTTGGTAAGAATTACTGTAATAAACATGTAAAAAATTTGTGATAATATTTTTTTTTGGATAAGCATGATTGGTGGATTTGCGCAAATATTAATTTTACTTATAAATCAACGTTTTATCTGTTTACAGCTGATTTTTTTAAACAAAACCTAATTTGAAAGATTTTATTTCAATAATCATCTTTGTCATTATATTATTTAGCAGCAGATATACCTCCTTAAGAATGGGGAAACTTTGCCCATAATTGCCGCGCTGGGCAAACGTTGTGTCAAGAGTGTTTCGCTACGGTGATATGGCTGCCCATCCCCAGCCTCTCATATGTCTGTCACTTAGTCACTATTTACGGCACCTAGTGCTGGAGAGGTACCATTCTGCACTGCCGGTATCTTAAGTACACACTTTGCCGGTGCTCTACGTCTATACTAAGCTAGTAACAAAAATGATTAATCTACATCTGTCGTAATGTTTATTTCTTAGCAGATAAGTTTACTAAGATTTTCTGACTGATTGGTTCACTACTATTGGTTGGACTATCGACCCACCCTGTCTTCCTCCAGGTTTTGTTAATTTTAATTTCATTCAGATTGAAGTCGACAATTTACGTCAACTACTTGGCAGAAAGAAAAGTATTGTTTTGTTCAAAAGAAGTGAAAATATTAAAAAGTCCAAGAACTACGCTCAATCAATTTTAAATAACATTAACCGAGAAAGTCTCTTAACATTACTATCCTTTCAGTCTATTGCTCAGTTTTGGGATGAGCTTATACTTTTACTCGTTAGGACATGGCGTGATGGGCTGTCAACTCGGTTATATTTTTAACCTTTTGTGCCCCACGAAAAGCAAGAAAATCATTACGGTCCATCCTAGCAGAGCATCGCATGTCAGGACAAGGCTAATATATCTATGAGAGCGCTAAGACTCAGGGTAAATTTTTGTATCGACTGGACTAGCCTCCTGCAAGGCATCTTTCGGCACGACAGACCTTAGGTCGGTATAGGGTAAATAAAGAAAGGTGCTTGAAGGAATAGGAATTTGGGTTGGACTAAGGGTGAAAGAACACTATTACTTTGGAAGAAAGAGGTTACGATAACAGCAGCTCTGGAAGCTAGGGTCGCATAGCCGTACATTCTCTTATCTACTACCGTTCAAGCATATGTATTATTATTATTGTAAAAAAACTTGAGCATAAGCTAGAGCTGCCTTTATTACGTTTATTCTAATTTAATTAAAATATTCAAAGGAACACTCACCTCGTATCCGGCTGAAACACGGAATGCCACTTCATTCTATTTCCTTTTTAGAAGGACCTATTAATCATGGCATGATTCGCTTAAATACTTTTTGTATATTTTTTACATAGCTGCCATAATTAAAGAAATTTTATTGGGACAGAACTATTTTCTGCTTCGGCTGGTTTTAAACCTTATGAAATCTTCTGAGCACCATGATACTTATTAATCGATTCATTTACTGCACACGGTCGTCTACTGAAGACGATATTATAGTCTACGCAGTCTATTCATTAAAAACTAAATTAAAAAACAAGAACCGAACACAAAAATGTTCTAAACGAAAAATAGTCCGGACATCTACTAATACTTTTTGATTTATATAAATAAAAATGTAACCAAACATTTATCGAATATAACCTCCTGCATGTAAAACTAAATAAATAAAATAAATAATATGAATTAAAATTAAATTATATGATTTTGTGAGATAAGTTCTAGATATATATACATATATATATATATATATATATATATATACATATACATAATATGTGGTACGTGGTCAAAGTACTCTATACTAATTAAACATTAAAAATCTTCCTAGAAGCGCTACATCTTCCATCTTCAATTATAGTTCCTTTGTTTTAAAGTTGCCTGCAACAGATCGCTCAGTGATAAGACCGTCTTTGCCAACGTTAGTTTTAAGTTTTTTATATTCATTTCATAATTACAAAGTAAATTCAGAATTCTACAACGCTACTAATAAAATTTTACATGCACATTTTAAATTACCTATTTATTTATTAGATCCCTTCTCTTCAAGACAGGTAACCCATATTTTATGGCTATAAAAACATTATTCCGTTGTAAACGAGCAAGGGTAAGAAAATATTGCTTTGCACATATTTCCAAATGGCGCGTCTTCGTGACGTATCACGGAATCTGCCACACCAAGACATTGGGGATTCTCCGATGATGGTACTAAAAAAATTGCAATTCTGCTATAATTATGTATCATTTTGAAAATTTTTAGCTCTGTACTTAACTGGTATAAATAGAATGGAATAGAAGTGTAGGTGAATCGTGTAGGTTAAGACAATTTACATTTTGTTTAGGTCTTAATTTCTGTCCAGGTATTATGTAAAGAGGCATCATGGGTGTTGTGCGCGGAAAGGTTCGATAATTTGAAGTCACCGATAAGTTTTAAATCAATTGAATTAGTTGTATTGCAGAACTATTAACTTATTATTAATTTATGTGAATATTAATATATCAGTTTCATTTAAATTTTTATATAAAATGTAGCATTTAACGATAGACAGATAAGTTATTTAATTACTAAACAATATATTCAAATATTGGATATGACGTTCAAGAGCCTATAGATGAACAAAAATAACTACAGCCAAATAAAAAATGAAACAAAAAACATTTAACATTTTCCTTGAAATGAAAAGAGTACGGGTTATAAAAAAACTCATTAAAAACTAAATGTTTTTAATGAATTTGGAAACAAAATAAAACACAAAAGAGGTGCTCATTAATTCCTTGTCTTATATTTTTTATAGTCAACTTTGAAATGATTAAATTGCGGCTAACTTTTCCCATAATATCGGTAGGCCTTCAGAGGATCTTCCAGGTTTCTATTCCAATGACGCCAGTTCTTTGGGGGCTTCAAGTCAGTAAATACTTCGAAAGTTATGTTGCGCTTCTGTGTAAGATAAAAATTATTATTGATATTACACGTAGAAAATACAGAACTACAACAAACAATTAGGGAATGTTATACAAATATTGAACTCAGAGAAAGTTGAGGAGTTATCGGCCCTTTGTGATCAATTTTGAAGGTTTAAGCATAACTCAAGAATAGGCTGCCACTGTCTTTGAGAAACAAATGATCGAAGTATTAATAATGATAGATAAGTGTTATTGAAACTTTAATAATAATTAATTTCGGATTCGGATTTAATTTCAAGCAAATCACAAATGATAATACTGCATTATAAACTAAGAATTAATATTTACTGTGTTTTAATATAAATTAACTATTAAGGCATAATTTTAACATCATAGTCATATTAACCCTTGAAAAACCATTATTTGAACTATCAGACATATATTCAGTTAGAATTTTAGTACTTCTTATTCCGACGACATCTGGTACAGGGGGAGGTACTATTAGGAGGAATAGGCAATATGATAATGATATAAAAAAATAGTGAAAATTATTATCTATGAACAATTTTGATTAACTCATATTAGTAGTTCATTGAACCTGTAACGAACGTGCAATTAATTTCTTAGCTGATATTGAAAACAACAACAAATAGTGTTCATAGTACACCACAGACATTAAAAGGCATAACAAGCAAAATAAATTTATGACAAAGAATAGCTGGCGTTATCGTATCTGGAAAACCATTGGATGGAACAAGTGAATGAATCTAACTAAAAACTATGTTAAATGTTACAATTAAAAGAGTGTCATCATCATATCAGGCATTGGACGTACTCTGTAGGAGATAGTTCCTCCCAAGATAGGTGGGATTATGCAAATAATCCTGCAAGGGATACTGCTATTTATCTTTGTCCTGTGCATTTAGGCTATATTGATATATTTTGTGTAAATATATCAATATTTGTTGGTATCGGTACCCGAGTCACTGGTTACAACACCTGTTATAAAAGGACTACAACGACACAGCCATGGACTCTGTATGCAGCATCCATTTAAATACAGATAAGAAAAATGAATATCTAATAAAGATTTTGTATTCATTAAATTGTGTATAATTGTCCTTCTACTGCGTATGTTTGGTGACCCAGATTCATAAAGGGAAAGATTTGAAAAATCTTTCACTTCAGTTGGCCTTCGTCCAAATTCATCTATCAATCTCCATTTGTCCGAGAGCGTGGTTGGTATCGGATGGAATAAAACATGATTTATTGCAATTTTTTTTTTAAAGTTAACAATATATTTTTGTTTGCTTGAGCAAATGTATTTAAAAACGATATTAGTAGTGTTTACTGTACGTTTTGCGTTTGTCATTTATTTATATTTCTAAATAAATCCATGTATGAAGTATAACTTAGGCCATTATCTTCTCCGTTTATTATAGAAGTAGATGAGAAAAGTTGTGGAAATTCCAATGGGAACAGACTAAAAGACTTTTTGAGTGACACGGTTATCTATTAGGATTCATTAATTTTTTATTATAACCTATAACTACTTTTTATATTATTTCTGCGCTCATGTACCTTTAATAAATAAACCCAATAATGTAAATCATCTAAAATATTTAACTGAATAAAAGGTTTATTTTATCATAACGATGGAAGTTACGAGGCCTCCTTGAAGGAACGAGAAATTTTTATTTATAATTATAAATAAAAATATATACATGGCATCCCTTTGGATAATAATATATAAATGGATCTGCTGCACCATCCAACTTAAACTCCTTACAGAGAAATAATAAAAGTATTATTACACTATCCGTTTTCCGCTACAAAACAATTATATAATAAAACATTTTTTTTTATCTGAATCAAATCTACACTACAATTTAATAAAGAAAATCTTATCTAAGAACTATTAAATCAAATTTGGTTTATTGAAAAACCAATAAACATAATTTGCGAAAACAAAATAAACTAAAACTAATTATTCCGAGATCGAATTACGGTAAAAAGACCATATTATTTGAAGGAATACAGCTATACAACAACTTTTCAGAAAGCATTAAAGAATGTAAAACCGTAAATAATATTGAGCCTCGACGACAATCAAATAAGTAATGTGTGAATTTTTCATGAGAATAAATTCTTTTAACCTAAAAATATCACTAGCACTTTGGCGACGTTAAATTTTCGACTTCAACAATGTTCATGTTATTTTTTGCGAATGATTCCCAACACAAGTGAACGATGTAACAAAAAATAGAAAATTCCCTTCCTCCATAACATAAACTGTTTGTAACACAGTTGTAAGTTTTCCTTATTTCTTGCTATGTTCCAAAGCAATATTCTTTGCTTCTGCGAAATACTTGACGGTGATTGGTTGATTTGCTGACATGTGCACGACCTTGTCCGTGTTTGTGGAAGATTTGCTTTTTCCGGCTAACAGTAAACTAGTAGCGTCCGGATATCAGTCGGGTTTTCAATATTTACCTCTTGAAGTGTCTCTATAATAGTAGAAAGGACTGTGTTATCCTTATGGGGTCTTGAAAATAACATTTCAGAACAAAATTAAAAGCCATCAGGTTATTATGGTGTTTAGACATCAGACCAAACACTATAATAATAATAATAGCAATAAAATCTCAAATTCCGACCGACTGACTGACTCCGTAGTAAGTTACTTAAAGTACTTGTGTTACGATTGCCAGACAACAGAAAAACCATAAATATACTACTTAAATACATATATTTAACACCAAGACTCAGAACAAACACAATTGTCATCATATAAATATTCACTCCTTAATGGGAATCAAACAAACAACCCCTGACGCACAAGACTGGATCACTACCCTCTGCGCCATCGGGCCCGTTAAAGGCCCGGCTGTCACTTTCAAGTATAGGGTCATCAATTAATAAAAGGCCTGGCCCATCTTTCTAGTAGCGTTTATAAAATTGTGTTAATAAACCATCAAAAAATTATGATCGACCAGTATTTCTTGATTTCAAGAAGTTTTAGAAATATTTATTTATTTAATCATCATGTAAGTGACTTTTATTATAGATATTACATATTCTCAATGTATATAAAAATAAACGTTTTTTAATAAATGTACAACATTAATTTATGCCACTTATTTTTAATGTTTTTTTATTTTTAATCGATGTCAATTACCTTTAAAACAACGTGTGTATTGTTATCAGTATTATTGTTTTACCAAGTATCGATATAAATCACGTAATTTACCAAATATGAACACGATTTTGTTGGAATATTAACCACCACTTAGCGAAGAATTTCATAAAGCGTAGGTATATATATTTTAACATCGTTAACGTCAGTCAATTTCTTCCCCCCACGATACGACAAAAGGTATTTGCCTAACTCATATAATATTATGTCAATTTATGAATATTAAATTATCTTTACCGATTGGGAAATAACATATTATCGTTTGAATATACATTGTATTAATATTAATTGGCAATCGCAGAGCGCAGCTTTTGCGAAGGAAATGTTGCTGCCCATCCCCGCTCTGTGCATTTGAGTTACACTGTTTCGGATGTATATACCGCGATCTCTTGGTTCTGGTACCTTAGTCGTCTCTTAGGGCATCCGGTACAGGAGGAGGTACTATTCTAATCTGCCGTTATGTCACGGCTTATTTTAAATACAACAAAATAGATGAAATTAAAGATATTGGTATAATTGTTTAAGCATCATGCGGTGACCAAAGGAATAAGGTCAATACTATTCGGTTAAATAATAATAAGAACACTTGAAAGTTAAGGGAAATCAATCAGACATAATGGTTGTGATCAGTGACTTAGATCACATAGAGCATAATTTCAGGGCTATGTGTGTAGTTTACTAATATACAACTTAATAATTGTGAGCAATTTGAAAGGGTATGTTCAAACATATAGACACGTATTTCTGGGAAGTAATCATTGAATGGAGCAAATGGGAAAAGTTTACGACGTTGGTGGACCCGAAATTATATAGAGTGGTTCATAAAGTGACTTTAATAAAGAAGGATTTCATTAATACATATTTAACGACTGTTAAAACACATCTTCGCGAAAAGATATTCAGTTAATTTTATGTCGGATTCATCTGATTATTGGAAACAAAATTGCATTAAACAAAATATTTATAATAAAACAATAGTAAATTAATTTTAATTCATAGTTAATTGGCAATGGTTGATATTACTCGTAATTGCTCCAGGTGTTTTCGACATGTGGTTAGGTACCAAGTGTCGAAAATACTTGGAATTATCTACAACATCGCGCATCGCTACACAAACACGCAGTCACAAATGCTAAATCATGAAATATTACAAAGAAGCTATTGCCCCCGGCTTCTCTCGAATAAAATTTGGAATAGCACGGTTCCTCTTTACTGATTTAGAATACAAAAGAGAATTTGAACAAAATATTATTTAAATATGTTAATCTTTACACCTTTAAAACTGCGAAAATCCTATGTACAACTTCATTTTTGAATAATTTTTTTAATAATTATTATCGTGGAATGTATTTAATTAAAAAAGTGGGATAGAGACTTAAAGTAATCTATGTCACTCTCCATCCCTTTGACTATCTCAACTTAAAAAAATCACATCAATTTGTTGCTCTATTTTGCCGTGAAAGAGTGACAAACAAGCTGACACACACATAAACTTTACCATTTATAATATTAGTATAGATGTGTTTAAGTACTTATAAGATATATAAAGACTTATACGATAAGGCTCTTCCTAAATAAAAATAACTTTTGTACCTCCTATTCCATGTTTTTGTGATGTTCTTGTGTTGTTTTCATGGTGTACAATAAATCGTATATTATACTTTTTAAACATACATTACACTACGGACATATATTTTTTAAAAATATTATCAGATTTGTTTTATATTTATATTACAAGATTCTATTTATATAAGAAGAAATCTTTGTAATTCTGACAGATAAACTTATGTGCCTATTTTGTCAAGAAAAATTATAAGCCAGATCTTTTCCACGGGCACATGTTTCGAATTAAAAGTGCTTCAAACAGTAATTGTATTCTAGATTATCAATAATATTTGAAGAATAGTTGACCTAATCTGTTGAATTGTTCTAGCGTAAAAAGGTAAAAAACTTGCATACATCTACCCATACAAACTTCAATTTTTATAATATTAGTAGGAATGTTTAATAAGATATTAGGGAGGAACTATGTAAATGGGCCCGATGGCGCAGATGGTTTGACTGGGTAGAGATTGAACCTTGTGGGTTAATAAACCCCAGTACAAATATTTATATTTTGATTATGTATATTTGTTCTATGCCTGGTTATTATGCATGTTTTTAAGTATTAAATAAAAGACCAAACACCCACAACATCTCATACATTAACCTGATACCGTGATAAGTCGCTAAAGCTATCGCAAATATACTATTTAAATACATATATTTAAGACCCAGACACAGAGAAGAATCATTAATTAATATTATATAATAATTCATATATAAAAGTTATATTTTACACAAGAAAGGATCACTACCATCTGCGCCAAGAGATTTTATTTTATTAATATATGTGTCGTAATAGAAGTATTTTTATCGACTTTTCTAGGTATTTATTTCTTTCAATATATGTAATATGTGAAAATAGCCATACGAGATGCAAATATTTTATAATTAAAAATATTATATCATATATGACATCTTAAATGAGAAAACCCATAAATCTCTAAAAATCGGTTAATTTTCACATTATAGTCATTATGCAGGAAGACATTGATGAGTCAATTTATGTGTCATGTTATATGAGAAATAAAGGTTGTCATTTGTATGTTACTATCAAAATGAAAAGCTTATACTCGCCTTCACATACGCGCCCGTGAATTCTAATCACGTTTTTAGAAACTTTCAAAGAGCTTCGCCAACGTTGTGAAATGTTAAACTCGGTGAACCTTATTTGTTGATAGTGTAGTTTCCTATCAGAATTTTTGTGAACACAATTTTTTCTAAATTTGGTGGGTATTAGTAATCTGCTTTTAGTTTTTTATTCAAAAAGTGTGTTCATGAAATGTTTGATTCTTTTGACTGTATAATCGAAAGCGTAGTATCCTATCAGTAAAAGAGGTTTTTAATCGTACCATTATTTATGTAGATACAGATTTACCATGGGAATTTGTAGACTGGTTTCATTTTAAAACGTCTCTTTTATAATAGTGATTAAGCCGAGGTGTACTGAGCCTTCTTTTGTTTTCACCGAATCAAGGTTCAAAAAAAGTTTTAGGGTTTTACTCAAGAATTTGTTACTTAAGGACATACTTAATTCTTTTCATATTTATTTATTAGCAATATTATTCCTATAGCAATGGCCGCGACTGACTCGAATAAGCAATACCAAAATTCTAAATGCGCCCCGCGCTTTCATCCGCGTAGTTCTCAATCAGCTTATACTATCAGCTATCTGTCAGAAAAAGTCTTATTAAAATTAGTTTAGTAGTTTCGGAGTTTTACTCAAGTAGACAGATAAATGAAAAAAAGTAAATGCTCATTTTTGTTACAAGAGCCGTACATACTTTTATATGCATATATTTATTTTAAAAAAACTTGCTGTTTTGATATTATAGCACTCATTTTATTTTTATATAAAGATAATTAATCTGCTGATACTTTTCAAAATAATATTGGACTATTCAGGCACAATTATAGCCACTGTATTGGTGTTGCATCGATATGGTAAAAATACCAATTTAATCATCGTTATTATATATGAGAGTCGAATGACTTTTCACTGCTGGACTTAGATCTCAGGAGCTATGCCTTCCTCTGTACTAGGTTGAGAGATGGCAGTATATATTTCCGAAATAGTGAAGCTCAGATTACAGGGTAGGGATGGGCAGTAGCATCCACATTGCAAAAGTTACGCTCTGCGATCGCCAACACGCTCGTCCAACGCGGTAACTAGGTGCTAAATTCCCCCTAACTAGGGGAGGCCTAAGTCCAACAGTGGACTTTCAATGATATTTGATAATTGGAATAATTGCTGACTGATAGATAGGTAGAATGTCTTGATGCTTGCCAAATCAACAAAATAATTTGAATTCTCTGTCTTTTTCAAACTAACATTTACTTAAGCATTCAATAATCTGATGCTGTTCTTGAAATTTTGACAGATGCTAATTTATAATATTTTAACTTTGTCTTTGTTATTTAAATGGGATTAGTGAAGGTTAATCAAATACAGTGTTAGTTTTCCATTCATTTAATCCGTAATAAATATTTGTTAGTACAATTAATACAACAATAAATAAATAAATTAATATTTTGTATAAATGCGAAATTAGCTCCATTGTACAAGTTAGTACAAAAGTATAAAACTAAGATTCAATATAAATAATAAATAATTGTGTTATTTACATTATTATGTGGTTTATTATATTGTAGATTTTTTTGTATAAATATTATCAATGAACTGAATTAATTATTACATCAATCTTATATTTATGTTTGCAAATATCTTCGGCACTTTCAGTTCTTTGACAACAATTATTTTTCTTGTTCCATATGCATTTACCATCATTTTCATCAACATCTTATTTCAAATAGATACCACTATTCGTAGCTTAATATACGATAAGCTAATGCCATTGGTTAGTTCCATTAGTAAACTTCTGTTCCATCGTACAGGCTTGTCTGTTCCCTTCTACATGCGTCCTTAATCTTACCATATTTTACCGAAGGCGACACAATAAACCCAAAGGTTATTCAAGGCTGAGGTAAGTATCGAGCAACACGCCTCGATCTCTATCAAGTTTCAATCAAGGATTTTGAGTTAGTCCTTTTTGATGACAGCCTGAAACGTATTCGTACTTTAATTTCTTTTTAATGTCAGTTACACTTTAACATATAAAAACTTACAAATCACATGACAAAACAATTTAAAGAGATACTATTATATTTTTAAAGTAAAATAATAGTAGCTTGTTGGCAATAATTGTTTTTGCTTGCTTTAGTCGATGTCAATTTGAGTTTCGCTCAAATACAATTGTAAACAAAATTATTTTACATTCCCGCGAATAAAACACTATTCAGTTATATAAGAACCCTAAGATATTATCACGACATTAAACTAGATTTTGCATTATTAACATGTTTTCATAGTTGCTAAAAATAACTAACTGAAATTCATTTATTTTTATATAAAATTTATAAATAATTATACGAAAACACTAATACATTAAAATATATTTGTAATTTTCTGTCTTATTTTTTCAAGAACTTTTTCTTCGAATTTTCAATACCGTTGTTGTTCTGTTTGTGTAAAAATGAATACGAAAATACTTATGTTCAGAATTTCATTAAATTTCCGCTCACGTTTACAGTATAAATGAGTACATTACCATGGACTCGGTCCGCGTCAATCGAAAAATATGAATGCACGACACTCAGAACCACATTATAAATAAAAGATTTTTATTTATAAATCTTTGTACGAGGGCACTCAATAATTATTTCAATTTAGTTGTCGTACTTTAACTGATAAATTTTGAGGCATAAGTAAATAAGTTTTTAAGTACATGAAAAGATTAGAACAAATTGCTCAATTGAAAAGAGAATTGCTTGAAATATTTTAGATTTGAAACACAGATTCAGTTATACTAATTTAAAGATCTAATGCTGAAAATGTTATTGCGTAGAATTTGTCTCTATAAACACAACAGATATTCCATTTAAATAAAAGAATAATTGCATTTGTTCTTGTGCCGAAGCAATCGCAATCTAAATTTCCGATCATCATTCGGACTAAAAACATTTTAAGAAAAAAATTGTTTTACTATTATTGATTTATTTATACATTTTTTTACCGCAAGCTGTCAGTCTTGTTTGTCCTTCTCAAAAATAAGCATGTGACATTTTTGTTTTTGTTATTTAGTGTAGTAGTGTTGTTATTTAGTAGTTTACTGTTTTTGTTATTCTGGTGTGAAATATCTGTTTTATATACTACCCTGTGCGGATAAGAGAGAATCATTACCGTTTACGCCATCAAGTCCGTGAAATATAACTAGTATTAAGTTTTCATTTGATACGTTGTTTTAAATGATATTAATATTATTATTATTTATATGTTTTTATATAAAATGATATGTATGATATGTTTTTATATAAAATGACGAAATAGTTAAAACACTGACTAGCCCAAGATGTTTAAAAGACTTAATTAAATTAAAGTCAAAGTCAATATTCTTAACAGAGAAAATGCTATAAAATAATATATTCAAAATTTCAGATGCCTGTTGAAACAATTAAAATAAAAAAAATCAGTCAAAATCCAACAAATCAATTATAACTACACACAAATAAAATTAAGTCCACCTGAATTAAATGCCTAAACTTCACTGAAAATAAAACTATTTAATTGCGTTGATTATATCCAATAAAAAAATTCTGCATCCATCAATATCATCCAATAACATGTTAGTTGTGAAATATTTTTTCCTGTATAATGACGAGCTACGAATTAATTTGATACGTTTGCGGTCTTTACATCCGATTTAACATGCACTCGACCTGTGGGTTGTGACAATACCTCATTTGCAATCGGATGTGGTAGGTAAAAATAAGTGAAGGAAAAGTAAATTGGTAGGTGAAAAAAGATATTTACAATGAATTGTGGTAGAGACGAATTGTGAATTATGTTTCATTCATTATTCAACATATCGTGTGTTAATTCAATGCAGCTTAAGTAGCTGTTGTACATAAAGATCAAAACTCGATTAAACATATTGAAATTTGGACCTTATTTGCAAATGCTACATACGCAATATTGAAGTGTCACTGACGATATGATGACTGAATGAAATATATGTAGTTTCATATAGGATTATCGGCAGTCCATGGTTTCACCTTATAATTCATATACCCGTGAGAATAACATATAGTAGTAACATTCGCAATCCGAGTGTTAAATCCCCATTAAATCTAGCTTTTTCAGAATTTACCTGAAACAGCAGACTGAAAAATATCCACGGATATGTCTATTTTAAAAAGCTCTTATTTTAATATTACAGACATATATGTCAATTTCAATGAGCTTTAGTTACAAAAGAATGTACTTAGTACCTACCTAAGAGTTGTAGGTAACTAGAATTTAAATCATTTTCAATAATTCGTCTTTACAACCCCGCTTAATCTAATACATAGAAATTAGAGAATTTTCATATATAATCTAAACTATGAACCCTTATTTCTATACCTGGGGATGTTTTTCAAAGAATCGTAAAATACTTTTTTTTATTACATATTTCAGTAGAACAGCTGTGTATTCTTAATATTTTTATACAAAAGTTTCGTTGGTAAAGAAAAAAATATATAATTAGTATATATGTATATATATGTTCAATTCCAAATAATATATTATTTGTATTATTTCTTACAATTCTTTATTTTTTTTATTTACAAATGATATTTTTTTTCAGTATAGAATACCAATTTCATAGTACACGCATTTTCTGCTATAAATATGTAAAATACTAAAAGTACGTAATGTAGCACTTAAAAAATGCTACTAAGATTTGTTACGTAATTTATTGTTACAACGTGATAGGATTACTGTCTTCTCAAATGTTTAACATCTCCGGGCCATTTATTGATCCTTAAAATAAAGTATATCTGAGAAAAATATTAGAGTATTCAATATTCAGCTTAAGGTATTTGCTTCGATTTATTCAAAACTTTGAGGTGAATATAAATTTATATAATATATTTAAAAAACGCAAATTAAAAAAAAAATAGCTGACACCATGGCGTTCGTTGTTGATCGCTATTCAATTTATTTTTTTAAATATGAAGACGCGAGAACTCAAAACTACAAGTACTTAAACTTGACAAAAATGCTTTTACATATAGAATGGCATTTTATTTAATAATCAGCAATGCAAACACGAGGTGGCAATTCTATATTCTATTCTATTAAAATGCAATATTTTGTATTTGGAATGAGGTTTTAGCCCAATATATATTCGCCCTATCAATAAACCTATAACTAATTTACAAGAGCGCAACAATATAATAACTTAAAAAGCTTTGATCGTATCTTTATGATTTGTCAAAGATATCTCGTTAATCCTTATACATGTGCATTGTAATGGAAATATTACCGCGCGTGTCTGTGCAGTAATTACATTAAATCCCAAATTAATTATCATGCACGTATTTTCATGCAGTGTGTTTATTAGTGATACAGACAAATGGAAAATTCTGGTAGAAAAAAAGGATTACCATACATTTTCTTAGAAATAGATATAAGCGAGTGCATCAATTACTGATTTCAAAATGCTTTTAAAATAGTTATTATTATAATTATATTAAAATATGAATATACAGGCGAAGGTTTGTTGACTTGTTGACCTTTATTAAATATTACCTTTATTAATAGACCTTTATTAATATATATTATTTAATTTTAAACGCAGTTTGGTAAATTTACAATAGCTAACAGATTTGGTAAGAGTGTAATTATAGTAGATAACTTGTGAATTTATGCAAATATATTGAACGTTCTATCTTTTACGTTCTTACATCTTTATTTATTTATATGGCAAGAAATAATTTTTGCTCAATCTATAGATTTTTGTAATACCAAATTTTTATAACCACACACTATACCATGCAAATTTATCTTCACATGCCACATGTCTTAAATAAACACATACTTTGTCATGATGAGTGCATAACAACCTTCACTTGAATAAAAAACAACATGCCATGCAAATTCTTTACTGATCAAAACTAGTCTGTCACCTGATGAGAGAACAGCTTTTTCAATCCGATAATTGTAGCTAAAAGCAGAGCAATCTTCGAGATCAGGAGGGCCTTCCCGACCATGAGGGTCAGACCTTTGAATGTCAGAGCTCCGAGGAGACCAAACTTCATGGCCGCTGCTGCGAGGAAAGGTCCGATGTTCTTGTTACGAGCTCTGCCAGTCTCAATTGCCTTGGGTGCCTTCAATGATACACCTGGAATTATTTAGATATGGTTAATCAAGATTCGTGTACTACTTAATACGCTTACTCCTTACTTTATTTACTGATGCTGCTTCTCTAACTTTATGAACCTATTTCTGATGTACGTTATTTTATATGTATATTTTTTAAATATTTATTCATATATTTATGTATTTATTGCGTTCATTTATACAAATATGTATGTAACGTTTATCTATTTTGTATATATATTGTTTGCACCACTATATATATATATTTTCTGTTTCGAGTAATGGTTGATTGGGAGATAATACCAACTAGCATTAAGTCCGCTATTTGTACATTATGTAATATTTTGTGCAATAAAGTTCAATAAATAAATTATATTTTCTAATAAAATAGGATATCATAAAAAAACTACAACTTAACTAATATTAAAAGATCGGAATGGCGTCATTACCAACGAATCGATCAATTACTGTTTCCATAATTCGCAATAGGTTCGCCTATGTAACGAGGATATTGCTGTCCATCCGTAACTGTTTGTGTTTAAACTACGTTTCTAATCAAGCAATACCAGTTACCCGTATGGTACCGGCAGAAAAGAAACCGTCACTCAGCTTTGCGATTGTCACCATGATTTTCCAGCCCGCCAGTTGCAGGAAATATAAATAAATTCTATATCTTGGAGACTCTAACAACAGTGGACTTCCTACTGTTAATATAATGAGTCGGTGTCTTAGTCGTTTATCACGACATCTGAGGAAGGTAGGCGGTTCTACTCTACTGGTACTGCACGACTTATACATATGTTGATTTTCAATTATTTAATAGATAACAAATACCAAATAACAGCTTTTTAATAGCAAAAAAATCATTTTTCAAAATATTGTCGAATAAACTCATAAGACAATATTTTTACTACAAAAAAACATTATGTTGACGCTACACTTAAGATTTTACTAAATAAGAGTAAACTAGAGTCAGTTGGAATTAAATAGTTTGTCAAGCCGAGCTAGGGAAGCGAGCATGCCGAGGTAGCGGCCGGCTACTAACTAAATATTTCCTAAGTAAAATATTTGCAATATTTTTAAGTAATATAGGTATTTGCGATATTAATATCGGTGAAATGGTTTGTATTTAAAACGTTGTTTGTAAAATGATCTTTATGTTAAATAATAGTAAACTATTAACATTACATAAGATTAGATATAACTTCTATATGTTAGAAGTTAGTTTTACATGACTATAGCCATGTTGTGTGCGTGATGAAAAAAAAACCAAAATAAATACCTACAAAACCTTTCATTTTATTTAATCAGGTCGACAAATATGCATACAGTTCGCGTGATAGTAAGCGTCACCGCAGCCTATAGATATACTAGCGCTTTGCCAACCTTGTGACTTGAAGATATTATGCCACATTACCCAGTAATTTCACTGCCCCTCTCACCCTTGAAACCGGAGCACGGCGATGTGAACACTGCTATTGGGCGTTAGAAATAGGTGAGAGTGAGGTATCAATACAGACGACCTTTGTTTGTGGTCTGCCTCATGTAAATATTTCATATTTCTTGTCTTCGCCTTTCAAGTGAATATAAATATTATGCAGCAATATATTGGTTTTATTCCATGGAGATATTTTGCTGAAGACATTTAATAATAAGAAATATGAAATTGTTTGGTAATTTGTTTTATGCGGCCTGTCAATGTCAGATGGCACTTCAAATTTACTTTACACGATGCGTGAATAAAAAATGTTCCCCTTGAACTTCATAATAACAAGGGCTTACTTAAAATGTAAATTTTGACGTCTAGCTTAAATCAGCTTAACATTATGTTACATTTGACGAACGTATTGTTCGTTATTTTTTTACGCGAGAGTTTCATATGGATTTTCTTATTTCATTTTGTACATAAAACCCTAAGCTGTCTTAAAAGCTTAACAGTGATTATAGAATTTGATAAAAATATATATAAGAATAAAATTGTGAAGTTTTTGTGTTATCTATTAAAGATTGTTGTTAAGTATAATACATCGTTATTATTTTCATGTTCCCGATTGCGTATTAGGTAGTGTCTCTTATGTATCTCAAGGCGTGGGCTCGGTCCCTACTTAGAAAATATATAATAACAAATACAATTTATATTATTAATATTTGTGTTAGTTTTTTTTTAACTATGGTATTTACGATTACTTTGTATTTTAATATGCAGGTGCTTTCAGCCATTATGTCGGAGTTAGGTCAATGTACGCGATATTTTATAAATCCACATTACTTGTGAAGATATTCGTAAAGCACAAGATAGGAATACAAGCAAATGCGCCATTGGGCTTGTCAATTGTCAATTGGGAAAACATTGCTCACGTTTAAAAAATCATTTTAAAACTAATTGCTTGTGCATTTAGTTGGTGCAAAATAGATTTCGTTTAAATAATACACGGCGTAAAACATTTACTGCAGCGTTAAAAATGTAATATCGTGTTATCATTGGGCTTAACTATTAAGTTGCCAACTTTGACGTAAGTGGTGTTAGAACTTATGCAACGATAAAAATTAACTACCCGATAAATTAGACTTACCAACACCAAGAGTTCCATCAGCTTCAGGCTTGCCAGAGATGACCAAGTCAGCGCCATCTAATAGCCTGTACCTCAATGACCTGGTGGTACCAAAAGCCCACAGTTTGTCCATTATCAGCTGTTGAGCCTGGTCTTCGAGTGAGTTGCCAGCTCTTGCCAGAGATTCTGGTTTGACTGCCATTTCTGCTGCAGCTCCATTACTGGAATTGGAAATACTAATGCTTAATTTTTTCCGAGAGAACTGGACTATCAAGATTTGGTTTAGGATTATTACCTTTTTAGTAACTGAGCAACTTCAAAAAATTTAAAATATCAAATTGAAATATCATATCAAATATAACATAAAAATTTAACTGATTACTGATAGCAATTCTTGTATAAAAATACTGTTATTGCTCTCTATTTTTAAAACTTAAAGTTACAAAAAAACTACATTTTCCTATTACATTACATACATTACATTACATTAATCTCCTAAGTGCGCTAAAAAATCTTTATTTAAAAAAAAAGGAAAACGTTTATTTAAATAAGATTTTAAGCTATAATTACTTTGATTCAATTAAATACAGAATACTGTTATCAGCTTATATATATCTATTATAAATATATATATATATGTATATATATAAATATATATATGTATATATATATAAATATATATAAATATATATATATATATATATATAT